>JAOXNR010053838.1:0-13502 GCA_028571225.1 Parsonsia alboflavescens | reverse complement strand
TTGCTAGACTTTACAACATTGTTTGAAGCACAACCGTCAATGGAGGCCGAACCAAGGAAAGAGCTCAACATGTGAATTAAAAGAGGACATCAAGGAGGAGTGAAAAAGCAAGGAATCAAGCCATTTGAAGCATTGGAAGTCAGGCTGAACAGCCTCGGACAGCAGACCGAAATTCTGCCCAGAAAATTCAGTTTTAGTCTTTTGTTTTTACAACCTAGTTATCTTGACTTTGACTTTTCCACTTAATGTTAGTTGTTATCTTTATGTTCTAAGCTAGCTTAAGAGGCCAAATTAAGTAACTAATCATGTTTGGGGTTGAGCCTATAAATAGTCCATCATTTGTATTGCATTTGAACAACTAACTTGACAAACACTTTTCAGAAATTTGATTGAATTCCAAATGGATTCAAGGTGCCAAAACCAAGAGTTCTTCCTAAGGCTCTTCGAGGGTTCTTAGTAAAACTTTAGGGTTATGAATGCTTGGCTAGGGTAATTGATTTGGGTTGAAGAAATCCAAACTAATTGATCATATTGGAAGACAATCATGGTCATTAGTCACTAGCTTGAATCTCTTGTTGAAGTCTTGGGCAAAATTTCAGATTATGAGTGACCTTGGGTTTGGAAAGATGGATGTTGAAATTCCAACCATAATTCAAGTGAATCACATCACAAGAAGAGGAAGCAGAAGGGATGAAAAATTCTAGGAGATGTCAGCATGGATCAATACACAGTTATTAAATGGAGTACCTCTAAATAATATTCTCTATGAATTTTTTAGTCGTGTTGTTGGTACTTTACATAATTGTTTAATCTCATTGGATGCTTATGAGAGAAATCAGTTACTTACCGGTTCTTTAGACCAATGGAATAATTTGACATTCAAAGAATTTGTAATTGACTATTCTTTAGAAATTAAGCAGGCGAGGCAAGACTTCTTCAGGATGAAATGTTGTTCTTTTAGGCCTAAAGATCTCAATAGGCACTACAAAAGAATGACAGAAATTTACAATTGCCTTGGTGGTATGAGAGATCCAAATCTCAAGCAGGTATACAATTCTTCACTCCCAGAAGAGATCCAGCCAGAATTGAACAACATAGTCGAGCTCTCTGGAAACACCCTTGGACTTGCAGAAGTCCATCAAACTATGTTCACTTGTTTGGACAAACTCTATGAAAGAAGGAAGATTGTTGAAAACTAATTTCATTTGAAAAATAAGCTTGAGAAGAATTGCAACAGAAACTATGAGATTGGTTGCTCAAAGCCAAAAAAGTTCAATTTCAATAAGATGTAGAAGTTTCCTAGCAAGAAGAAGTACAAATCAAAGAAGAATCTCAAGTACTTCAAATGGAAGGCCTCAAAGAAGCCAAAGTCAGGCAAGTGCTTCATTTGTAAGAAAAAGGGCCACTTTGTGAAAAACTGCCCGAACAAGAAGGCCAAGCTTCAAAGCTCATTTCACAACTGATGATTGACCATCTAGAATTTCACATTGAATCGGTGTTCTCAGAGCAAAGCCACCCAGACCAGGATACAGCCTTTGCTATTGAAATTATAGATTTTGAATTTGAAGTATCATAAAATGATTCAGAAGAAGAACCATGTCTACCATTCTTTGCTATTAAAGATACTCCAGATATTACTTCTCTAACTGATATCCATCCTCCTCATGTGACGTTTTCTCTATTGACATCTAAGTATGCTTAACTCATAAAAGCCATTGGATTCTTAGACACGGGAGCCATAAAGAAGATGATAAATCAGACATTCTTTTAGCGAAATACTGGACTAATACAGATGCTCAGTTTCAAGCAGCAAATGGAGAAATCGTTCCAGCCCGTCTTATTTCTAAGCAACCAATAGGGATAAAGTTCTTTCCAGGTTGCCTAATCTGAGTAAAGGTTTTTGGGAATAAACTTCATGGTAAAGATGTTCTTATCGGATGGGATACATATGCTAAAGTAGGGAGACTGAGGGTTTTTCCTCGAGGGATTCGATATAAACATCAATTTCAACCCTATACTCCTGCTACTAATATGTTTGCTATTTGTGATACTATTGACAAATTTCAGTCAATAGCTAACATGATAAAGGAATTTTGTGCAGATTCTCATGCAGACTTTAAGCACAAGAAACCGCATTGGAAGAATGATGAATTCTTTGTTAAGCTTCCTTTTAAGCTCAATGAGGATATTAATCCCACCAAAGCAACACATCCTGGTATGACCCCAGACGATATCAGGCTTGCACAAGAAGAATGTTCACAACTGTTGAAACAAGGACTGATAGAGCCAATTTCTTCAAGTTGGGCCTTTCAGGTGTTTTATGTGAACAAAAGAAGTGCGCAGATTAGAAATAAGAAAAGGTTAATAATTGATTACAAGCCTCTCAACCAGCTTTTAAGGGATGACAAGTTTCTGCTCCCAAGGATTCAAAACCTTTTTACTCAATTAGCGGGACCAAAAATCTTTTCAAAATTTGATTTGAAAGTTGGTTTTTGGCAATTAGGAATTACACCTGATGAACGTTATAAAACTGCCTTTTGCATGCTTAATGCTTTGTATCAATGGAGGGTGTTACTATTTGGTTTAAAAGTAGCCCCTTCAATTTTCCAGAAAGCCATGTCGAAATTTTTTTAGCCCATCCTTCATAATGCCTTGATTTACAATGATGATATCTTTCTCTTTTCTAAGGACGATGAAGCCTATTTGTCACTGTTACAACGGTTCTTGGACATTGTAAAAAATTGGGGTATCATGATATCAGAAAAGAAAAGTTCCATAAACTTTCAGGAGGTCGAATACCTTGGCATAAAAATTACTGATGGCAAAATCTAGCCAGGCCCTCACCTTGTTGAAACCCTTCCTTCTTCCCTAATGAAAACCTATCTATAAAAGAAATCCAACAATTCCTTGGCATCATCAACTACATCAAATCCTTTATTAATAACTCCACCAAATACACCAGTCAGTTATCCAAACTCCTAAAAAAGAATCCAAATCCATGGAGCCATGAACAAACCAAAGCCGTCCAAGCCCTCAAATAGATCTGTCAAAAACCCCTTCCACTTCATACCCCTTCCATAGGTCAAAGGATCTTACTAACAGATTCAAGTGATGAGTTTTGGGGAGCAATCCTTATTGAGGATCTCAATGGTCAGAAACATTATTGCGGACATGCCAGTGGTCAATTCAAAGATGCTGAAAAAAAACTATATCAGCACCATCAAGGAGATTCTAGCAATGAAGTACAGGATCAAAAAATTTGAGTTTCATTTGATCAGATGGATAATTCCTCTTTCCCAAAGATTATGGAATTAGAAAATGAAGCCATTCCCGAGCTACAACTATTTCACCTGAAAGATTGGTTCTCCATATACCAATTCCAAGTTCAACACTTCAAAGGAGAATCCAATATCCTAGCCGACCTATTATCCAGACCAAAAAAGAAACCCTTGCCTATCCTGTTCTTTAGAAGCTTACCCAAGCCTATACCCTTCATCTTCACTATCTTAGAATTTCGACCACCTGAACTATCCCATTGTGAAACAGTTGACCAAGTCAAAAGATATGCCCAAGAGACTGTATTCAAACACCAAGCCTTAGTCTGTCGTGATCAATTGAATGAAGTAGCCTTTAACCTTGATCATCCTTATAGCAACATTGTAACCTTTCCTCATGCAAGACCTCTTACTAAAGATAAATTTCGGTATCTGTGGACATTCACAGTCTTATGTTCTTATCCCATAAAGCTAGAAATCCACAAGATCAAGATTTTTTTGAAAATCCGAATCAGTTCTCCAATGGCATTATTGTACTCTCTTTCAGTCTTCGCAAGATTGGTATGATGACTGTTGCCAGAAGCTTCACAATGATCCAAGGAAAACATATCAGGTGTATATTGTACACTTAGATTATGTAATAGTGAAACACATGGATTTCCAGAAGACATATTACTAGCTAATGTCGTCTCTAAGGATTAGCAAATGGATCTTGATCGAAAAGCCTATATCACATCCATCGTCGGTTCTAGCAAGGGAAAAGCTCCTTATTTACTTGAAGTCCAAGAATAGTTCTCAAAAAGAATCACCAAGTCACATGAACTTCTTTGAAGGCAGTCAGCTAGAGGAAAAAATCGAACGGGATAGCTATCAGACGCATTGGGAAGCTCCATTCACGGAAGCTTACTATTGGTATCACTTGGGGAAAAAACTTAGTCAGAAGAATACTTGTCCTCTATGCAGAGAATCGGCAGCCTTGCCATCACAAAATGAAACCTAGTCATCACCAATTAAGAATCTCAACTATCATCACAAGAAGGAAGAATTTTGGTTGTCATCATAAGAAGGAATTTACCTATCACTTGTCACAAGAAGACAACCCATCACATGCCACATGAAGACAATCTTGTGTCTTGTTTCTAGATTGTTAGTTTTGTCTTTCACTACTACGTGAATTTTGTCTTGAAATCTTTTACTTTCTTGAGAGTTTTGTACTTATGCTTGTTAGAAGAAGCATGATGTGTCTGGTCTTAGGAAATCTAGAAGGACTGGTCACCTCTATAAGATGGACCGAAATGTCACCATGTAAGAATAAGTTGAGTTAAGTCTAGCATTAAGTGAGAATCGTGTCAAGTCCAATATTGAGTCTTCTGTAAGTTTTCCTTCTGTAATTGAGTCTCTCGTAAAAAGTTTCCTATCAATAATATCATGAGTGTTTTCTTATCAATGGTGTTCTAAATCCTTCTTTCTCTCTCGAAATCTTTTTGAATTCCAAAAGGAGTCTATGTCCCGTCAGCATTCCCTAGTTATAGTTGATCTATAACAGCCACGTTAGTGCTCTCAGGCATTATTCTTGAACAGTGAATTAGAGGAAGAGAGTACTCGCTTGTGAGGGATGCTATAGGGGAAGAAGTACTCGGGATAAACTGTGTTGAGGGTAGTGTCCAGAACCCAATCCATCACTTCCTTGTCCTTTGCCTACTAGATGAAAATTTTACCTTAGTTTATTTATGTTTCCTTCACATGAAACGCTTTTCCTTCATTTTTGTAAGTGATTGATTGATTCTTGCTCCATGAGCTTGTAGCGATCCCATCAATTCATCGACAAACAGAATTGATAGATCTTTGGCTTCGTCTATAGCTGCCACCACATGAGCAAAATTTGAGTACAAACTTCTCAAGACTATCGAAACTATGTTTTTTCATGGAAATCTTTTCACCGTAAGAAAGTATTTCACCAACTACTGTCATTTCCCTTGACAGAAATTCCACAACAGACTCCCCATTCTTCATTATCAAGGTCTCAACATCACACCCTAGTGACTGTGGTCTCACCGTTATGACTTTTGAATCACCTTGCAAGTCCTTTTGCAGAATGGACTATGCCTGTGTTGATATTTTTGCTATCAACACAACTAGTAAACTCACTGTCATCTAAATATATTTCAATCTTAGTCTCCTTTGGTACCTACTGCACCTATTTTTCACTCCAATTCCAACTTTCAGTTTCATCAAATACTACATCTCTCTTGATCAAAATTTTGTCACTCACAGGATTATACAAGCTTTGGATTTCGTACAATAACCCATAAAAATGTTTCTTTTAAATTGCTCATCAAGTTTCTGACAGGTTACAAATTTAAGCATAAGAAATATGCCTAAAAATTCGCAAAAGACTTATATTTGGTCGAATTCCACACCAAGCTTTATAAGCAATTTGATTCATGATAGCCTTTGTAGGTGTCAAATTAAGCACATATACTAATGTTCCTACAGCTGCCAAAAATTTTCTAGGAAATCCCTGAGCCTGTAGCATACTTCTTTCCATTTCCACAATAGTTCGATTCTTCCGTTGAGATAATCTATTTTTCTCTGAGGTATAAGCGGTTGTCAACTCCCAACAAATTTTATACTTGTCACAAATAGATTAAATTATTTAGACGCAAACTCTCCACCCTATGTTTGCTTGAATAACATAGATAAGACAACCACTTTGATTTTCCACCATAGCTTTAAATTTCTGAAAGTTTTCAAAATTTTAAAGACTTATTTTCCAAAAAATAAATAAAAAGTCATGCAACTGTAATCATCAATAAAAAGCAAGAAGTAATAACTGCCACCGAATGATTTTGTTTGCATATTCCAGCACAAAACAAAGTAAATTAATGGGCAGTTTTTAGCTCTCCAAGCTTTCCCAACGGGAAATTATTTCCTATATTGTTTTCCATAAATACACCCTTCACATAAATCAACCGTACCAATTCCCATACTGATTCTGGCTAATCCAAAAACCATACCTTTATCACGTAGCAAGTGCAAAACCTTCATGTTGAGATGACCATACCTCAAATGCCATAATTTTGAGTCATCATTTGATCTCACAACAAGAGAAAAATAACCCATATTTGAAACATCTAGTGGGAACATCTTGTTCGCAGTCATCTTGACAAGAACTTGCTTTCCTAATTGCCTATGCTTAATAACAGAAACCTTGCCATCAAACAAAACAGAATATCCACTAGCCATTAATTGTCCAACACTCAATAGATTTGATGCAGGATGGCCGAGCTCAGAATGGGCTCAACTTTGACTTTTGGGCTTTTTTAATTTCCAATTAGGTTTAGGGTAGATTTTAGATTATAAATATCTTGTTTTGTCTTCAGTTGTAGACAGGCTTTTACAATATGATTTTTTCGACTTTTGGTCATTAAACTGAAAACTTGTGTGTTTTCATAATATGCAATTCTTTTCTTGTTTAGCCGTTTATTCTTTCCTGTTTGTTGCATCAGTTGGAATCAGAGCGCATAGGTTGCCTTCACCAATGGCTGAACAGAATATGTTGGTCGTGGATGGCATTGTGCTAGGAAGGGACGTGGAGTCATTCTTGAGGAAGACGAATAGCCTTGTTGACAAGACCTGCGAGAAAATAATGAAGAACAGAGAAGATGGATCCAAGACTTGGGCAACTAGCACAGGCTAGGTTGGACATTCAAACTAAGGAGGGGGCAGAATCAGAGATTGAATCCGAAGATGATGGGGAAGATGACAACCCATTTGTTGAACCAGGGGTGACATGACCAATCGGAACGACAGGGCAGACAACAATCTTCTTTCCAGAATCTCGGCATGAAAATTGAGATTTCCGATTAGGCGAGTAGGCAGATCGAAAGATTAAAAAAAAAAATCCAAAGTTCGAGTTTTCCGAAACTGTTGTTGTCGTACTGTTCTTGTGGCACTATTTCTCGATTACTGTTCCGGCAGCACTATTTCTTGGTTACTGTTCACCGTTCACTGTTTATCGCAATTACTGTTCATCCTAACTAAAAGTTGTGATTTTTTTCTTGAGTTTCTGTTATTAGGGTTTTTTTATACATTTTATTTTTATTTATTTTAATTAGAGTTCTTTTGGGTCAAAAGTACTAGTAGAAACATAGTTGGTGAAGACGAGTCAAATTCGAGGATAAATCTTTTTCCAAGCCAGGGAGAATGATGCAGACTGGCTCGAGCTCGGAATGGGCTCAACTTTGACTTTTGGGCCTTCTATGTTTTAGGGCTTTTTTAATTTCCAATTAGGTTTAGGATAGGCTTTAAGTTATAAATATCTTGTTTTGTCTTCAATTGTAGACAGGCTTTTATAATGTGATTTTTTCGACTTTTATCGTTAAACTAAAAACTTGTGTGTTTTCACAATATCTAGTTTCTTTCTGTTTAGCAGTTTTTTTCGTCACTATTTACTACATCAAGATTGTATTATGAATCAGGTATAATTTGAACATTGTCCAACTCTTTTACCTTACCATGGCTAGCATCGACTTTTACTGTACCTTTTCCTTCAACCTGCACCTCCTTTCTATTCAAAAGTTGTACCTTTACCTTCTCTGACTCATCAAGCTCCTCGAAAAGTGACTTTTTGCCTATCAAATAATTAGAACAGCCACTGCTAACAAGCCATAGATCACTTGTTTTGCACTAAGTATCCATAAAAGCCATAAAATGTTTAGTTTCTCCTTCATCTGCTTGTGTTGCAAAGTTCATTTTTTGATCATTGAACCAACAATCTACCTAAACTTGCCCACTCCTTTGTAGTGATCACATAGAATGCCTTTTTTTTGTATTACCTTGTTCATTGGAATGCCATTGTTCAACATTCCTGCTTTTCCTCTACTATTTCCATGACCACGACCACCATGGAATCCACCCCTTCCCTGTCCTTTGCCTGCTACATGAAAATTGTCCCTTGGTTTATTGGTGTTTTCCTTCACTTGAAAATTTTTTCTTCATTTTTGTCAAGTGATCGATTGATTCTTGCATCATGAGCTTGCAGGGATCCCATCAATTCAGAGACAGACAAAATTGATAGATCTTTGGCTTCTTCTATAGTAGCGACCACATGATCTAATTTTGAGGACAAATTGTTCAAGACTATTGAAACTATTATTTTCTTGGAAATCTATTCACCGTAAGAACATATTTGACCAACTATTGTCATTCCCCTTGATAGAAATTTCACAACTGATTCCCCATTCTTCATCATCAAGGTCTCAACATCACTCCTTAGCCACTATGGTCTCACCGTTATGACTTTTGAATCACCTTGGAAGTCCTTTTGCAGAATGGACTATGCCTACATCGATATTTGTGTCGTCCTTGAGAAAATAGTCTCATGGACTACCGGTTGTGTGTTGAACAGTGTCTTGGCATCTCTTCTCCTTGTATCTCTTAGTCTTTTCTCTTTCTCCTTGTTGGGTTTATCAATTTTCATAAACTCATTCTCCACTTGATCTCGTAACTCATGCGATCTAAGTGGACTCTTCACTTCGAAACTCCACAACTCATATTTCTTGCCATTGAAAACAAGTATGAATGGTTGTGAATATGTACTATGTACGAATAAAATAATAATGAAAAAACAGAAAGCATACAAAAAAAAACAAGGTTAGTTGAACTTATTGACACACTTTTGAAATACAAAGGATGTCACTCATATTTCTTGCCATTGAAAAGAGATATTAGTGGTTGTGAATATGTACAAATTACAAAAAAAATGTCAATGAAAAACAAAAAGCGTATAGAAAAAAGGCTAGCATAAAAATAAGGATAAACTACCTACTACTCCATTAATGTAACTAATTGACCCACTAATAATGAATTAGGATCAGCGGTTGGATTGAAAACCGGGCTTCGGATTGAACCAGATTCGAACTCTTTACCCTTGAGGTAGATAATTTACCCAGTAAACCATTGTGCCAACTCAATAAATACTGTCAAGGTTGACTATCTTGGTAGATTTAAGTCATTACTAGTGTTTTTTTTGGCCCATCTTATATTTTCAATGTAAATTTTACAATCTATATATTAATTATTTAAAATAATGAAAAAAAAATCAAAAACCCAATTAAACTTAATTTGACAGAGGCCAATTCATTAATTCAGTTTGACCTTCGGTCCGATTTTAAAACCATTTCTAATAATCCACTGTATCAAAACGCGGAGGCAAGTATTATAAAAAATAGGAGAAATTCATAACTAACATGATACGATCAAATTACGATTCCCTAATTTTGAATCATTCTCCAATTAAGCATCATCCCCCGAGATGCTTGGTTGTGACTGATTATGAGGGAATTATTATGCTAGTTAGTTAAAGAACCAAAGGAGCAAACGTGTGAGATTCCCCATATTCTTAAAACCTTTTCGAAGAATATTAATTAATCCTTTTAGGAATAGGCTTCCCGTCGCATTATTACTGACATGTGAATTGATAGATAAATCCTTTTTGAAGAATAGAATCCTTTGATTTATATATATCGCATTATAATTTTGAGAACTAATCAAAGATCTTATAAAATGGATGTTCTTTTTGCATATAACATTACGCCACATGACTAAGAAAAGCATAGATAATTCGTATGGTCTTCTCGATTTTCTGAATAATATTCCCTCCATACATAAATTAATGTTTCTATTTTTACCTTAAAGCGTTTGAAACTAAATATCTCATCTTATAAATTAATTAAAAAAATTTTAAATCAAGTGATATTATTATATCAAAAATAAATTGAATTAAACATTTTTTTTTAAAAAAAAAAATTACTCCCTTCATTCCGAATTAAATATTCATATTTTTATTTTAACTAGATAAAGATCCGCACTTTACGCAATATATATAATATTATTTTTAGGTTCAATATATTAATTTTTTTTTAACTACTAGTATAGTATTTATTTTCTAATATACAATAAAGATTTATAAACGTAATCAATGAATATTTTATAACATAAATAAATATACAAAAGGCATTAACTCCAGTAGATTAAAATTTAGATATACACTAAATAAATTTAGATAACTGTAAGTATATATACATACATATATATATAGAGAGAGAGAGAGAGTAATGTTGGTGTGTGTTTGACCGTACACACTAATGAGTGCAGTAATTACTCAACTAACGATCAAACTTAACAGTTTCTATTTCTTTTTTTAAAAAAAAATAATTAAAATTTAATCAAATACTCCTAGGGTTTAGTTTTATTCTTTTAGGATTTAGTTTATTTTTTTAGGATTTAGTTTATCCTTTTAGAATTTAGTTTATCGTTAGTTGACTAACTACTGCACTCATTAGTGTGCACGGTCAAACACACATTAACATATATATATATATATATGATTTTTCTATGCTGTGCGACGGCGCACAGTGCGCCACTTTTTTTTTTTTTTTTTACAAAACGACGTCATTTTGTGGTTTGTTTTGAAAAAAAAAACAAAATGTCGTCGCACTGTGTGCCGTCGCACAGCATAGAAAAGCCCTATATATATATATATATTTATATGTATATGTACATACCATTCAATTATTCCTATGAAGATTTAAATTTTCATCCTATACTTCTTTACTTATATCGACATTATCTGTACTAGTGCTATAGTCCATCTTATATTTATTTTTAATATTCTAACAGGCTGGGCAGATATTTCCTCTATGTCGCCTTTGCTGGCAAATCTTTCTTTGAGTTGTAGGGTTGGATCTAATTTGTCCGCTTTCGTGCATTCTTATCGTCATTCTCAAATATCTATCGACTGATGGTGGAGTTGATCTTCCTAGAGCTGTCATTACCGAATAATGGCTCTTTAATCCCCTATATGTCCGGAAGCCTTTCTTGAAGCATCCTTCTAGACCTTGGAGTACAATTCTGATTCCAATTGCTCTTCTATAATGGACATCTTCATCATCATATTTGATAAAATTTTTATTCGCATCAGGTGCCTCGATTGAAAAGGTCTTTGCTTTTCCCAACTGGATATAATGATAAGAATTATAAACTTCATTTTGATAGAAGTCTAGGCCTATAGATAAGATCTTGAGTACCAAAACATCCTGCAGTGATATCGTGGGATTGTTCAGATAACAATCTTTGACTCCTTCCTTAATTCAGAATGGTAGAGAACTAATCTCTGGAAAATCAGGTGATGTCAAGAATATCGAATTTATTGCTCCAAAATTATATCAATATCTAATTTCATTATTATTAGAATCTTCCAAATAATTTATCCTAGGATAAATTCCAATAAAATCTAAATATTTGTTATCTTTATTTTTAAGAGAGAATAATTCTCTCATCATCTCACTATGTTGACCTTATGGACAAATATCGAGATTTCTAATATGAATATCACAAGGAATATTTGTCCTTTGAGTACGTAGAGAAATTTCTTCCTTCTTACCTTTATCCTTGCTGCCGGGCCTAACCATTCTCTAGTGACCGAAATCTCAACTCTTTCTAATTCTATCTTTTTTTAGTAAATTATCGGTGACTTCTTTGGCAACTGAATAGTTACCTATCTTGGCCATTATCATGAAACACTCTGCCTTAAGTAGGCTTTCAATCTCCTCTGCACCTTGATAATGGGCAAGCTCATTAATCTCAGTAACATTATGCTTTATTGACTAAATTTGTGAATCCATTTCATTAATCATATCAATGATCTTTTTCATCAAATTTGCCATTTCTAGTTTGAAAATCTGCTAAAATATTGTTATCAGATTTAATAATTTCAATATCAACTAAAGATTCAGATAATAACATCTACCATCTTATATATCTTTTACACTCAAGTTTAGAATTTAAATTATTTCGAAAAAATGCATTAACCTATGTATTATCTGTTCTTAATTTAAATCTCTTCGACAGTAGAAAATAATAATACTTTTAGCAAGTTTTAACTACAGTTAATAGTTCTTTTTCATTTATATGATATCTAGTCTGTATATTTGAAAACGTTCCAAAACAATATCTACATATTTCTTCCTATGGAGAATCTATTTTTAAAATTCCGCTCCATCCATGTTCAGAAGCATTTGTTTCCAATATTAAATTATCACTATCTTTTGGTAACTGTAATTCGGGCAAATCTTTGCACTTTACTTTTATCTCTTTGACTTTATCCTCTAGATATCTATTAAAGTCAAATACTTTATCTTTCTTGAGTATTTCCTGTAAGGGTTCTCTTAGACATGCTAAATTTTGAATAAAATCAGAAGCATAGTTTAACATTTCAAAAAAACTCTGTACTTGCTTTTTATCTTTTAATCTATCTTGAAAGGATGATATTTTTTCAAGGATATGACCTTGAAGTTTTATAACAGTTCCATCTACTTGCATTCCTAAAAATTCTATCTCATTTTGACAAATTTTTGCCTTCCTTTGTGACAAGACTAATTCATTTTCTAAACATAAATTGACAAATGTATCAATATGTTTTAAGTGAGAATCTAAATCATTAGATAAAACTAAAATATCGTCAACACAAAAAAAAATAAATTGTAATCTTTAAATATATTATCTATTTTAAGTTGAAATATCTGAGGTGCATTCTTTAATCCAAGATAATGTCGATATAAATATAGAAGTACAGGATGAAAATTTAAATCTACTCTTTACAGATTATAATGAATACCCAAATCAATTGGGTGAGGTAGATAACTCAGAAAACAACAATTTAGATAACTTAGAAAATGACCAAGAAGTTCCAAATGTAGACATAGATTTAAACCAGTTAAAGAGTTGATGACAGTAGTTGGAGATATAGATCAGATTAATGGATTGTGAAGTTTGTGATAAAATGTTTGCTTAAATAAAAAGTTTAGATAGAAGCATAAAAGATTGTAAAAAAGATCAAAAATATTGGGAATTTAGATATGTTTATTTTAAAAATTGCAATATATCAACAGAAATACCACCAATGATTCAAGAACATATTATTATATTATATACAACCTGAACAAAAACTAATAAAAAGACATAAAAAAACTTGCTAAGCATTATAGAGAAGATCATTTAAATGGATAAGTATCAAAAGTTAAAAGAACATGATAGCCCGTTGACGAAGATGCAATTAGAATTACTCTTAGTCTTTGATATAAAAAAAAAAACAACAGTAGAATTTTCGTCGTTATGCAATTATAATCACCGACGATGAAGTTTTCACGAAACTTCAATGAAGTA
>JAOXNR010053837.1:0-13506 GCA_028571225.1 Parsonsia alboflavescens | reverse complement strand
AATTAAAAATTAGTTCCCCCCCCCCCCCCCCGCCCACCCCAAAAAAAAAATATGTTTTCAGATATATTTTGCATTTAGCATTTGAACCCAAACCTTATCCTTTCGAGTGCATAAATTCCAACTTTGCTACAAATACTTTGTTCATATCCACACTCCTTCTTATGCCTAGACCCCTTCTATTTTTGGCATGCAATCCTGAGCAATAAGATAAAGATGTCTTCTTCAGCTATCATCAACTCCCCCAAAAAAGTTGTGCAAGGCTTTATCTATCTTGATGCAGGTAGTTTTAAATAGCAATTGTGATTACATCGCATATGTAGAGATTGATTGTGCAACAGATTTGATAAGTACACACTAACCTACTTGGGACAAAGTTTTCATTTTCCATGTCTTTAGTTTCCTTAGGATTTTCATGATGACATCATTATAAGCATGTTGTCTGATAGAAAAGGAGTCCCAAATACTTAGCCTCATGTGTGCATTCCTTCATGTTTAGGAGGTGGCAAATGGTTTGCATCAAAGGCCTTGATACATTTTTACTTAAATGGATGGAAGATTTTTCCAAGTTGATCTCTTAGCCCGACCACTCATGGAATGTGTTTAACCATGAGAAAACCTCCTTTGCTTCATTTGTTGTAGCCTTGTAATAGATAGTCAAATCATCTGTATACATAAGGAGGGAAATTATGAGACTATTCCTTGCTACTTTGACTCCAAGGATAAGGTTCATATCACATGCTTTAGAGATGATTCGGGAAAGCAGGTCAAAGTAGACAGTGAAGAGAGCTAGAGACATCAAGTCACCTTGATGAATACCTCTAGATGAGGTGAAGTATCCATATGGATTTCCTTTAAGAAGCATAAAGAATATTGAGGTTGAAATACATTATCTGACGAGGTTCACAACTTTTGTGAGAAGCCATTGTGACATAGAGTAGCAAACAACACTTTCCATTCCACACGATAGTAAGCTTTGGGCATGTTAATCTTAAGTGCAAAAAATCTTGGGCTCCTTTCTTAGAGTTCAATTGATGATTGAATTATCCACAATAGATCTGTCGGGGATGAAGGCTGATTGACTAGGGGAGATAATTTTTCCAGTAGAGGTTTGAGTCTCATTGACAGGATCTTTGTGATGACCTTTTAGCTCACATGGAAAAGTGCAATGGGTCTAAATTGGTGAACCTTGAATGCTACCTTAGTCTTTGGAATCAAAATAAAGGTGTGATTAGTAACACTGAACATCTGACCATTTCGAAAAAAAATCCTACACAGCTTCAACAATCTAGTGACCAACAATATGCCAATATGCCTTATAAAGGTTTGGGAACACGCCCTCAAGGCCTGGGCTTTTCTTAGAGCTATAAAAGAATAGCCTTTCTGACTTCTAGTTTCGTTGGTATAGCATAGAAAATCTCATTTTCAGATTTAGAAATGCAGAGAGAAATAAGGTTGTCCAACTCAACAAGAAATTGGGGGTTAGTTGAGCCAAAAAGTTAGAAAAGTAGTTCAAGGATTGGCTACCTATGTCATGCCAATCAGAAATCCATTGATCATTGTGTGTGATAAAGTGATTTATGGAGTTATAGTGACTATGGGTTAAAGTGGATAAATGAAAATACTTGGTGTTTGCATCTCTTTCCTCTATCCATTCAATTTTTGCTTTTTCCTTTCATTGAGTGTCTTCTCTTTTCAGATATTCATCGAGTTGAGATTGAATTCCAACTTCCTGTTCCAGGACCTTTGTGGTTTGTGGTATGGAGTTAAGGTGTTCAATGGATGGATAAAGGGTTTTGTTCCCACTTTGAACATTGCCAAAGATTCTTTTGTTCCAAATTTTCAAAGCACATCTAGTTTTTCTTATCATTCCTACTAAACATTGCATGGGGCTTTCTAAAACAGGGGTATTCCAAGCTTGGTCAATCACTAGAGCAACTGAATGATCTCTGATCCGCATGCTTTCAAAACGGAAAGGGTTAAGGCAATTAAATATTTGTGGATTAATGTGAAGGAGAAAGGAGTTCGAATTTTAAGGGATTGAGATGCATGATCCTGGCTTCAGGGAACAAGGTGTGCCACTCTCCATTGACAATGTCTCTGTTAAGCCTAGATTGAATGTTCTTTACTTGCCCTTTTATCATTCCAGGTATATTGAAGTCCTATGAATCCAAGATCAATATGATCATGGTCTTCCAGGAGATTTTTGAACTTCGGGACCTTGTTCTTTTAACAGGTTTTTCTCCTTGCTTGTCATCTTTTCGTAGAATTGCGTCAAAGTCATCAATGACAAGCCAAGGGCCCTTGCAAGTAGAGCCAATTTATTTAAAAATTATCCCAAAATTTCTTTTTTAAAAAAATGGTATAGTGGGACTATACACACCAGTTAACATCCATGGATCAGATGGTCCATCTGACAAAACCATACAATGAACTAGAGAATTATTTGAGACAATAATCTATATTTTCATTTCATTTTTCCAACCAACTCTTATCATCTAGCAATGCCTTTAGTGGGTATAAAATGGAAATTTGAAAAACCTAAATTTCTGAAAATTCTAACTTTATTTACAGAGGACCCTTTTAGCTTAAAAAGTTGCTTTGTGAGAGAGGATGAGGACTCTTAGAGCTCTTATTGTTGTAGGATTAACAATCCCATAACAGTTCCACACCAAGGCAATTATGGGGACATAAGAGGCTTTATTAGGCTAGCGTCCAAGATCATTCCATCATTGTGCAAACCTTCTTCAGTGATATCCATAATTCTAATTGTTTTTTCATATTGATTATCCATCGTTTTATAATTTTCCTTCATCAAATTCCTCTTCACCCTAATGAAACTTCTACAAATGAGCATTAGTTGTTTCTTAACTATACAAGAATCATCATCATCGTGGATAAAAGTCGGGTCTCCTGTGCTGGCTAAGAGTGTGGAATGTTTAGCTGTCTCATGTTCCAAAATTATGGGAATGTGGACAAGTGGGTGGTAAATATCAAGTAGATCCATGTGGTCTTCTATTATGAGGTTTAAATAAGATGGTTTGGTGTTGTTCCAAGTGTTTGACATTTTTGGCCTTTTCGTTAAAGAGAGGGGTCAAATGCTCTAGGTTTTGGTGTAGAAAGGATGGTTTCTTTTTTGTTGTTATAAGGTTAAAGGCTTGGTTGGGATTGTTATTTTGGTGGGATTATGGGTAAGTTTCAACGGTGGGGCTGTTGGTGGTTTGGAGGTTGCACAATTCTTATATGCAAGACAAGGTAAAATTTGAAAGATTAGGCCCTTAGAAAGTAGGGCTTGGGTTTGAAAAGTGGGGGGTTGTTTAGGGCATCATTCAATGTGCGGTGGCGTGTCAGAATTCAGAGTTGGAATACAAACCAAAGTAGTACTATAGTGGGTAGGTTGGTGGTTGTAGG
Source organism: Parsonsia alboflavescens (assembly GCA_028571225.1). Classification (NCBI taxonomy): domain Eukaryota; kingdom Viridiplantae; phylum Streptophyta; class Magnoliopsida; order Gentianales; family Apocynaceae; genus Parsonsia; species Parsonsia alboflavescens. The sequence continues at coordinate 10,098 of JAOXNR010053837.1, read as the reverse complement.
TTGGGTAATATACAGGGGTTTAGGGAATTGAATAAACAAGAGAGGTATTCTCTGGTGACTTTTTATGGGTTTCTGATGGACCTGCCAAATGAATTTCTTGACTTGGACTTTCCATTATAACAATGACTTTGTTTAGAGATGGTGACCACTCAAGGCTACCTCTATTTTATCGAATATTTTGAGGGCCAATGACTCTCATCCAAGGTCCCAAAAACTAGTTGGTGATGAAGTGCTCCATGGTTATCTGGAGTTGGGGTAGAACATGAAGCTTCAGAATGTCCAATATGGCCACAGTTATAGTAGAAGTCTCCTGTACTTGAAACTTACCCTAGAAACATCACCATTTTCATGCTTCGAGAAGAAGCCCGTTTTGATGGATTTTTCTAGGTCAATCTCCATTCTAATTTGGGTGAATTTCCCCAATCAAGCCAAATTATCAGTTTGAATAAATCTGCCAGTAAAATTTCATATCTTTTGGGCATCACCAAGTTCGTTTTTCTAATTGGAAGGTTGTGCACTTGAACCCGGAACTGACATTTGGTAAAATCAATTTCCTTAAAGGTCAACTTTCAGACCATTGCTTTAGTATCATCAAGGCTCCCCTAATAGACCAAGGCGCTTCCATTTAAGGATGACAAAATGACTAGACCCGATGGATATTCAAACTGACCTAACTCATTTGGTATGGATATTATCTTACTTGTTTTAAAATAGGATAAATATGCAATTCAAGTGAAAGGCCCATGCACAGGTCAGGCCTAGGGCTGACTATAGACTTGAACTGTCTATTTTTTTTATATATAAATTATATACATTAGCATACATAAATTCTAACCCTAATTCTCCTTTTCTTTCTAACATTTTCAAATTTTACTCTCCTCCTCTCTCTATCGGCCATCGCACCATCTCTTTCTCTCAATCCGTTGCTACCCATAGCCACACTCAGGCTTCCACCGCCTAACCTCCCTCTTCGAATTCACCTTCCCTCTCTGGATACTCCCCCTCTTTTGCTTTTTCTTCTATCTCTCATCGCAAGGTTCTCCGACATGGCATCCAAGGAATTATGAAATCGACGATCAGTAGGTTAATCTATAAAGAGATCGAATGAGTTCTTAAAATCTTCCAGGAGGATGTGATTTGCGATGCCATTGAGAAGGCCAAAATAAAGACTTTGACTGTCATGGATCTTTATGCATTAAGAGAGGAGGGGAGCAGCTTGACCTAGTCAATCTAATGGTGATATTGTGGAAGTGAGGTCAAGTTTTTACAGATCCGACAACGATTGACTGGATCTAAGGTTTGGATTTGGTAGGAGAACTAATAGGTGATGTGATGTGGTTTTAAGATCTAGTGTGATATGGTGTGATTTCATAGATGAATCTGAAAATTTCTATGAATTTGCTTGTACTTCTATAGTTACAGAGTATGGTTATTTTGTGAGGTGATTTTGGTGTGTAGAGATAATATATTAGTACATATTCCTTCCCCTACTTTCCCATATTTAAGTATATTCTTAATATTGTTTTGCATTGTATTATTATATTTGAAGCTTAATAAACTGTTACATGGAAAACTTCATGAATCGGAAAGATTTATGTATTGTGATTTGATGATCTCTTCATAGTTGCATTATTAGACAGTGAATTTAATGGGTTTGTGGTTTGGAATTACTCTACTTGGGACACATGAAAACATACTAAAGTAGATCAATATCAGACAGGTCAAGTCTAGTAGAAATAGGGCAGGGTAGATCAGGTCACAGGCCTAGACTAAGAGACCTATGGCAGGTTAAAGGCCAGGGCAGGTCTAGTCCCAAAATAGGCAAGCTTAGACTAAGAGACCATGGCACGTCATAGGCCAGGGCAGGTCAGGCCTAGTCCCAAAATTTTCAGGTTAGATCTAGCTTTTCAAAAATCTACCTTTACTTGCCCCATTGCCATCCCTACTTGCGTTTAAGATTTGGTCTCTATCTGTCACGTTCTGAAATGTACAGATCATTGTAGTGTCATTAATGCTGTTCAAGGTCATTTTTGTTCCAAGCTCCCAAGCAACAACGAGGGTAGATTTAATTGTTATGGAACTTATGATATTATCGGTGTACATTTTGGCTATGAGGGATAGATCACTAATGTTGGTGGGGCTGTAATCATTTATTGTAAGCATGGGGCCTATATCTCGTTGAAGCTCTATTTCCATGATTTTGTTGCTAGTATGTTTGGAGTGGGATTGCGAAGGGTGTTGGTATCTGGTTAGAGAAGATGGAGGTGTCACATGGGGTTAGGTTGATAATGGTCGGAGATGGGTCGGTAAGAAATCTGGAGAGCAATCAAAACAAGTAAATAAGGGAAAAAAGGTTACTCTAAATTTAGAGAGAAGGGACAACATTCTACTCTTAAAGAGAGAAAGGAATAGTCTATAAGAAATAATATGCCTTTAAATAATGCTTTTTGTGATCAATTCATAATAAGGTAGAAATCACCAAATGAACTCCAACTTTATTCGTTTCGGTTTTTGCCCTCCAACTATCGAAACATACTAAAAAATTGTCCTTCCGTCTACTTTGGGGCTTAAGTCCTGACATATCCCATCCATGTGCCACCCAAGTGTAATTTTTAAATCCTTTCCCTCTAAACCAAATGGACCCTAGCCTAGAACATCTATGGCGGCTAAGACCTCAACCACCACCTGTAACCCTTCGCCGACAGGGTGGCTCTAGTCATCTCGTCGACCTCACACCACCTTTCTACAACCCTTAGATTTGCTGTCCTCTGCCCATCAATCTCCCTGGCATAATTTTCTTCTGCTATCCCACCAGAACTTTTCCCCCTTCCATTTGTATTGCTTCTTTTTAAAACCTATCAAACTGAAAGAAACCACCAACCCAAGAAAGATATCAGCATAAGAAGTCAACAAGCCTCTTAGTTTGAGCTCATGGATTATCGTAATGGTCCCTTGCATCAAATCTATAGTTTACGGCTATCATGGCCCTCTCGAAGTCATCACAAATAGTTTAGATATGATGGCCATGGCATTAATTCCCGTAGTCATGTTGGTTCTTGGAGGAATGGTTGCCGAGGGACAGGGTCCTAGGCAATCTAGATTAGGAATTAGGACAACGATTGGAATCATTATTATGAGACTGGAGTATATCTGAGGTTGGGTGATAGAAAAAAGGCAAAGGTGGATTTTTGGTGAGGAACTAAAGCAGAAAAATTATTGAGAAGAAATTTTGTAGAAGAGAATGGTGGTATGCACCATGGATGATTTCAAGGAAGGAAGATGGAGGTTAGGTTTTGATTTGGAGGGAAAAGAAGAAGATGGATTTTTGTATAATATGAGAGAAGAACTGCTTTATAAAAATTGCACATGGGTGGGCTCCGTCAGGACTTAATGCCCAAAGTGGATGGAAGAACAGTTTTTTATACGTTTTGATAACTAGAGGATAAAAATAAGAACGATTAAAGTTGGAAGGTAAAAGCTAAATTTTTGAAAAGTTGAAGGGCATTTGAAGCTTTTTACCCTTAATAGTATGACAGTGAAGGAATGAAAGTAGATGCTACACCTTGCTCATCTATTAGGGTGGATTGAGCTTAGATTTGAATTTTGAAGGACTTACAAAATAATAGCTTATGTTCCAATATGTATTTTTTAAAAATATTTTAATTAATATTCATGATTTTATTAATTTTTATTTTCATAAAATAAAATGTAATTATTAGAATTAAATAAAATACTACTAAAATAATATTTGAACTTCAGATTTAATATTTACTGAATACTCAAAACAGTATAATATAAAATGAAATTTTCAATAATACAAAGATAACATAATAAATAACTTTAAAAATGAGTTATAATTTTTTTTTTTTGTTAATTTAATTTTAATTTTTATAATGAAAGAGCACACAAAAAAAAAAAAAAACCGGAAACATATAATAACTAAATCATTTGTCAAAAAACCATTTGAAAAGAACTTGAAAAAACCTTTAAAATTCTTTTTTTAAAAAAAAAATTGAGAATCCATGGACCGACCGACCTAAACCCACCAAAACCTCAATCTGTACCAAAGTCCAAACCCACGGAAAGGCAGTTAAATGCACCTCATTTTTTCCATTCGACCCAACCTCTTAAAGTAAGGTTCAATGGACCCAGGTTTCTTTTAACAGCTCTAAGCAATGTCTGTCTCAGCTTGTATTCTATATATACCTGTCATTCCGTTGTTTAGAGGCAGGGCGAGTTTCCCTCACTCACCTCTTTTTAGAAAAATCAAAGACTTCACTCTTGGAAGATCAACAATCCCACAGCTTTAGATGGATCATGGTGGTAAGTTGGAAGGACAGAGAGCTGGACCAGTGGGTAAGGTTTTGGACTGATAGAGATAATTCTTGGTATTTAACTACCTACAAACTTCACGTATGAAGACAAGCATCACCAATAAAATATCGACGAAGAATAGCAATCACTTCTTCTGGAGTTTCTCGTTGAAGCCATGTCAAGTTCAATGTGAAAAGTGTGGTTGATGAGGAAAAATTCAAAATTTTAAATACCTGTTTTCACTGCTAGGATCCATCTTTACCCACATGTCCCGATATTGATACCGATAGTAATTTCAATCCAGTGTTGGCATTCTTAGGAGGGGAGAAGCATCCATTCCAAAAAAAAGAAAAAGATAAGGACTCTTGATTTAATACACGTATGTATGTAATTTTTTATTATATTAGTAAAAAATTAATACTTATCTCTACAAATGTTACATGTGCCTTCAAATTATTTTGTTGGATATATTTCATGTACTAAATTCTAGACGTATTTAATTTTTAACTGGTGTAAAAGAAAATGATAAACAAATATATATACTAGAATATTCGAAATCTTGAAAAAAAGGATTTAATGTATTATTAAACCCCCACATCTTGTCATAATAACCTTATTGTGCCCTTAAACTTTTATTTTACCCTATTATATCCCTTTACTTGTCATAATCACCCTATTAAATCCTTGACTTATATTTTAATATATTGAATCCTTGATATATATATATATATATATATCAAATCATTCACATAAAACTTTTTAATTACACAATAGGATCAAATTAGTTCAAATTTCAATAGAAATCTTAAGACATATTTTAATATTACCTCATTTAAACTATAGATTTACTTATTTAATTTTTTCAAAAATAAATTTTTTGAAAAATACTAAAAAGCTATAAATCATCAATTAAAGTTTATAGACACTAAATTATTATGTTACATTCTATTATTAATAAAAACTCCCAGTCAACTTTAATTAAAACTTTTATAATTTAGTTACGTTTCAACTCCCATTTAATTACACCTTTAGGCTATTAAAACATGAATCAGTAAATTTTTCAATTTGATATTTAGTCAGTTTATTCAAAACATTGTTTTAAACTATTCCATAAGTGAAGACAATGATGAGATAAGTTTAAAAAGATAGAAGATGGAGTAAGTTTAATGTATAAAGAGTTTATATGAACGATTTGATATACATTAAGTTCTCAAGAGGTTAAAATAAAAGTTCAAGGATTTAATAAAGTGACTATGACAAATTAAAGGACTTAATCGATCAAAATAAAAGTTCAAGGGCTTAATGGGTTTATTATTACAAGAAAAACATATAGCTATTCTTACTTTATACATCTGTATATATAATTTTGTATTATCAAAGTAGTGTGTAAAATCTAACAGGAGCTCACACAAATACACGCAAGATTCAGTATGGACGCTGACCAATGTAATTTCCTGGAGGATAATAGTTACAAGTCATGAACACATCTCCACTGTCACAGATAACTCGGGCACACCCGACACGCTTTGTAGTTTTCCAAACAATCTGCGTATAATGCCCACACTGCTGTGAGGAGTCGCAAGAATTCGATTGATAATCGTAGTACTTCTCTTCATCTGCCCACGCTTTCACCGCATCGGTTGGAGTCCACGTTGATCCACTTCCCCAATATATGTTTTCCCCTAGCTTAAAATCATCTTCCGGAAACGAATGCATGAGCTCGCAACCCGCTTGCCTTTGCCCTGCCCACCATCTTGCATACTTTTCTAGCTCCGAATCCCACATCAGTGGCATTTCCCACTTTGCTGCCCTCACCAGATTGTGACGGAATAGGAATTCTATGGACTGTCCTATGCAGTTCCAGCATAGCTTCTTGGAGATTTTGTATATGGTTTCGTTGTCAAGCTTGGTGGTTTCAGATGGGATTAATGAAGATTTTGAGGAGTCAGAGAGGGGATTGTTTCCATTAATTTCATGGGCTGCTCCAATTAAGAGAATGAGCAAAACAAGCATATAGTGAGAGCTCTTCATTCTGCGGCCAGCAATCAGCAAGGAAGAGTGCCCATGAAGAAGAGTATTTATAGAGGCATATATGCAAACAGGTGTTGGGTGTGGAGATATGAGTCGATTGCATGTCAGGTTGGGTAGTGCAAGGCCAATGATTAAATGACTTATGGTTTATTATCGGGTTTTTTGGGGTTATAAATTTTACGAGAAGGACAACAGTGGTTCAAATCTACCATAGAAAATGAGGATGACATTGTCCCTGAGAGTATAAATAAAAACAATGATTAGATTAGGTGGTCTCGTGAAGAGGGCAATACCAGCAGGGCAGCTCACTGTTGAGTCCGTGAACTTTCGTTCTTGTTTTATATCCCATCCCATTCCCATGGTTCCTTCTAGACCAATTCATGTGGCATTCAGAAAACCTGGGTGAAACTTTCTATCTATCGCATCAATAAAGAATCAGTAGAAATTCGTGGAGTTTCTACCTGGCGTTAAATTTCTGGTTGTCTCTTCTTTTTCCTTTGTTTTTTCATGCACGATATTTAATGGATTCACACGTTGACGTCTTCAATTTTCAGGTTAATTCGTCTTATATGATTGGATAATTCAAGAGTTATAATATACTCCTTCCTCATTATTTATAAGTTTTATGATAATATTTTTTTTCTTAAATGTCTATAATTATAATTCTAAATAATTTAATAATGATAATTAAGGAAAAGAAATAGAGATATAGGTAATATAGATATGCAAAATGTCTTACCACTAATCATATTAATAAGAAAAATAAATTAACAATTTTTATAAAAGTCAAACACATTCCATAACTTTTAACTAAGTGTTTGCTGTTCCTTCGGGGACACTTCAGTTGGGTGGAGTGACAAGCGTACAAATCATAAATTTTAAATTTAAATCCAACCAACATACGCCTATAATGGAATGTTGAGGTGCATCCTAATGTACTGGGAGAAAATATTAGATGCTACTAAGTGTTTGCCACCCTGCCACAAATTTGGGGGGAACTACCTATGGATCAGGACGAAACCGAAATTCTCTTGTCGAAGTTATTCAAGAACAATGGAGGTTGTCTTTGGATGACATTTTTTATTTGTTTGTATTATTTTCTTTTTGTGGTATCTTATTCATTCAGTTTGACTATATTGTGGTACATTTTCTATTTCCATGGGATTTTATCCCATTTGTGTAATTTGATTTAATGAAACTTTTTTAATTAGTAAAAATATATAACTAATTTTTGAATAAATTTATTTTATTTAAATATATATTTTCAAAGTTTTTCACATATTCAAAATACAATACCTGGGGGGAGAAAAACTTAGTCGAATTGCCCAAAATAATAAAGTAAAAAAATTTACTTAAACACTATTTCATATATAACAAATTTTTTTCGTGCCCCCCTCCCCCCTTCTCTCTCTCTTTCAATTCCTTCGCGATCCACAACTGCTGCTTCTCATCTTCTTCCCCATTTCCGGCCAGATCTCAGTGCCGGCTTTTTCCAGTGTTCTTATTTTGGTCAAATTTCTTCCTATTTTCCCTTAAAAAAACTTCACTCCCTCTTTTATCTATAAGCCATGGAAAAGTTCCTTTTTTTGAAGATATCATCTTCACTCCATTCTTTCAGAGATTTGCGTATACTCGAATTAGATTTAAGTCCCTTTTCGATATTTCGACTTTTTCTTGGACAACTTTCAATGTCGTTGATGCATTTAGAATTTTTGAGGGAGCTATTTATGGATTGAGATGTAATGGAGATTCTCATATCAAAGTTGTTCAAGGGCAATGGAGGTGTCTTCGTGAAAGTAGTTTTAATGCATTTTTTTTATTTTCCCTTTTATTTTTTTTGTCTTATCCACTTAGTTTGATTAGAATGTGATACTTTTTCTATTACCAGGGATTTTATCTCATATGTCTAATTTGATTTAATAAAACTTTTTGATTATCAAAAAATATATAACTAACTTTTTATGAAATTTGAAAATATTTATTTTATTTAAATATATATATTTTCAAAGTTTTTCACATATTAAAAACATAATGTTAAAGAGAAAAAAAAAACCGAGTCAAACTATTCTGAATATTGAAGAAAAAAAAATTAAGTTAAATACTATTGACTTAATTGAAACATTCTATAAGGTGTGTTCCGTAGCATTCTATAGCATTACTCTATTGATATTATATATATATATAAATATATATATATATATAAATATATATATATTATTGCAATTCCTTCCAGATCGACAATGGTTGCTTCTCGTCTTTTTCCCCTTTTCCGGCTAGATCTCAACTTTTTCCGATGCTCTTCTTTAGGTCAGATTTCTTTCTAATTTCCATTTAGAACAAATAAAAAAAAATCCACTCCCTCTTTTATCTCCAAATCATGGAAAATCTTTTTTTTTAAGGTTTCATAAAAAAAAAAAAAATTTCTCGACAAGATCATATACAAATCTTTATAGATTTGTGCACTTCACTCTATTCTTTTGGAGATTTGAGTATACTCAGATTAGACCTAGGAGATTTAGGTCCCTTTTCAATGTTTTGACCCTTTCCATTTTCAATACACTAATGCGTTCAGAGTTTTTGAGGAAGCTATTTATAAATCGAAACAGAATTGAGATTCTCGAGTCAAAGTTGTTCAATGGCAATGGAGTTGTCCTCCTGATAGAGCAGTTTTGTGTGTTTGTTTTATTTTCTTTTTGTTTTTTCTTATCTGCTTAGTTTGATTGGAATGTGATACTTTTCCTATTATCATGAATTTTATCTTTTCTATGTAATTTAATTTAATAAAACTTTTTAATTATCAAAAAAATATATAACAAATTTTTTATGAAATTTGAAAATATTTATTTTATTTAAATATATATTATCAAAGTTTTTCACATATTAAAATACAATACAAAAGAAGAAGAAAAAAAGAGTCATAGTGCACCGAATATTGAAGTAAAAAAATTTAATCAAACACTATTTCATATATAATTAATTTTTTTGGTATCAAAGGTTTAAGATCCTTCAACCCCCCACTCTCAACCCCACGCCCCTCTCTTCCTTCCTCTCTCTCTATAAAGCATGGAAAATCTCTTCTTTTTTAAGATTTCATCAAAAGTTTTCTATGAGATTTTATCCCAGCTATGTAATTTGATGTAATGAAACTTTTTAATAAGCAATATCTATATTTACGGTTTTGCTAAGGCGCGCTCCAACCGTTACCGTAACTGAATTTTTGCTCTGCTTGGTTGGCTGCATGAGCACTATAGCAAAAATTCCGTTACGGTAACGGATATATATATATATATATATAATTTTGACGAAATATGGATATATTTATTTCGTTTTAATATATATTTTAAAATTTTTTCACATACTAAAAATACAATACATAAAATTAAAAATAAAATTAAAATTAAAAAATTTTATCAAACACTATTTCAGATATAACTAATTATTGACTGTTAAAGGTTCAAGATCCTACTCCCTCTCTCTTCCTTCCTCCCTTTATTGCGATTCCTTCTAGATCCATAGTCGCTACTTCTCATCTTCCTAAATTTTCCAACCAGATCTTTGTTAGAAATCGCGCAGCGGAAACAAAAATAATTTTACGAAAAACGATCATATCAGACTCATCTTATTTGTAACTGTTTTCTATGTCTATAGGTTTAGATATATAAATACCTTTATCGCGTAGATCAACTATCTCAATCAGCTCCCCAATTGTTGAGCCTCTAGATCATCCACACGAATCCTGCAGACAATGACTTT
>JAOXNR010053836.1:0-13508 GCA_028571225.1 Parsonsia alboflavescens | reverse complement strand
ATATAAAGGAAAAACAATATGTAAAGAAGAACAATGATAAGGGCTCCAGATTATATTACCCAAAATATCTTTAAGATTTAACATATCTAACATTGATTTAGATAAAATGTCCTTAACATTTAGTATATCTAACATTGGTTGATGGTATAGAAGAAATATTAAAAAATTTGAAACCAGGTAGAGGTGATTGGTTCGACAGCATAAATAAAAGCATTGTTCAGATTTCAAACCTGAGGCCCAAATTGAATATAACCAGCCTAGACCATTATATAATTTAATAAAATAATATATATTATTCGATTTAAATAAAGCACAATTAAGATTTAATATATCTATAATTGATGATATAAAAGAAGTATTAGTAAAAGTTCGACTGCATAAAAAAAAAGCATTGTTCAGTTTCCAAACCTGAGGCCCAAAGTGAATATAACCAGCCCAGCCCATTACAAAAGGTATGACGTGAGATTTTTACTGAATGTGTCTTTGGGTGCTACCAGGAAACTCAACATGGTACAACCCCGGAACGATCAGTATTTATCCTCAATATCATGATTTCACAACATTGATAAACTCACCGCTAGCTAGCTAAGGAATTAAGATTTCTATGATAAACAACCATGGAGGGCGGCCCTCCTCCAGTTGAGGACCCGGATTCTGCAACAGTAGCAATAATTAATGTCGAAGAAGATAATGAACGAGAAGAAATTATTCGGCGTGAGTACTGACTACTGCTCATTAATTTCTTAGATGCATGCATGCATTATTTGTCAAAAATTGTACATCTATAAATAGATCTCTTTTCCTTTTATGAATTTCGAGGTTGGTTATTATATATTGTTAATGATTTCTTTTTTGTTTGATTATGGTCAGGTTCTCAAGAGCAGGAAATATGGGACATGACTTGCCTTCTACTGGTGTTCATGATAGTGGTTATGGTTGCATGGATTCCTTTCACTGACGGGCAGGATGTCATCATCGTTTGCCCTCTCCTCTTCCTTATGATTGTGGTTATGGTTAAAGGGCTTCGTTTTAGTAATGGTCAGGTTTTGTGCAATATGATTCTCGTTATGATCATTATGATCATCAAGTCTCCTTTAAATCCACTGAAGGGATAAATTTTCCTTTTTATATGGACTATTATATACACACATGTATTAGGAGTAGTATTGATTATAACCAGAAAATGGTTCCGATGATTACATTTACCCCTTTTATTGAGCCTGTAATTTTCCACATCATTAATCTTTTGTCCACTGTACATCACAACTTAATTCTCTTCAGACTTGAGTTATATATTTTCAGTTCAGTTCTTTTTATCCAAGGATCTATATATATAACACGTGAATCATAGTTTAATCTTGTGTGTATGGAAATAGCATTACAAGAAAGTAAATGAGTGGCAAATTTAAGGACTTGCAGGTGGTGTAAGAGTTCGACATGCGAGCATCCCAAGTGAACTATTAATACTATCGGATCTATCCCTTTAATTAATACTTACCCCAGCATTTGCCTTACCATTTCCCTTTAGAAAAATTTTGCAGTTTGCCATCTATTAATAATCCCATATCATGGTATTAAGCAAAAAATTGAACACTTTCCCATTCCTTACAGTTTTACACAAGTTTAAAAATAGCGGAGGTGTATGGCAAAATTGGAGATCGATGACCAGCGTATGTGTTAAAACACTTGCGAAAAGAACCCAACAGATTAAAGAACGAAACACACCTTCTTGGATAGCTGCAGAATTCAACCCAATGGAACAGACTTCAAGATACAAAAAGTTCAAAAGAAAAAAAGCATTCAAGAAATCTTCGCACCAAACCCAGACCCCGTTAATCGGGTTCGAGAATCCACAGTTCGAAGGGGACAAACAAACAATCAGATGGAGCACCTGAATTTGATGTCAAAAGATTTGGCAGAAAAAAGTATAAATATGATATTATCTTAAGATTCCTTTTCACACTTCCGAACAAGTAAATTTCCGCAACATCTAATCGTTGATATCATCTGAAGTAAACGATACAAGTATTCGAGAAAAACTGGCATTTTTTCTTTGCAAGATCATACTGGGCCGTGCCTAATCTAGTCTTTTCCTAGGAACCTCTCTCCACTGGCATTCCTATTCTTAAAAGCCAAAGAAGCCTAATTCGCTTGCTTTCTCCTTCTCAAATGTCTCGAAATACTGATAGATGATGGTGACCGCAAGAAGGATTCCAGTCCCCGAACCAATAGCGCCCATGAAGTCAGCCAACACCGTGAGTGCACCAATGCATATTCCTCCAAAAGCAGCTGCGGTGGGTATGTAACGGTTCAGCTCCTTTTGTAGGTTAGAATCACGATGTCCAGGCATTACCATTTGTTGTTCCTGCAAAAGCATCACAAAACTTTATGATTGATATGATTCTGAATAACTGATCATTTAAAAACAGCAGAGTTCAAATCTAATATTGCCTACAAATAAAACCAAACTATACTCACCAGGAAACATCAGAATCAAAAATAGATTTACAGAAGCTTAGCACTGTGCAAAGAAGATCTAATGCATAATTCATACACTTTTAGGCCAACACTTTGTTTGCCAGTGCTCAAATCATCAAGAAGCACACAACAGGAAAAAGCATATAAAAATCAGTCCGCCATGAGATTTTCTCATGGATAACTGACACATTATAGTAGAAATCTAATGAAACAAAACGTCAATCAGAATCAAGAATCTATTAACATCTTAAATCTCATCAGTGCAATAATTTGCATGGCTGCAATGTGTAACAGCAAATAAAAAAATGTCAACATGATTCATTGGTCATCAAAATTGTCACACACACTACACCTCACCCAAAATTCTTGTTGTGTATTTTCAGTTCACAAGAAAGGAACTTCTGGATGATAATGAGGCAAGAAAACAATGCGGGTGATTAGTAGCATACTAAGCTTTAATCCCAAACTTGAGAGTGAACCTTTTAAGTCAATTTATAAGGTGACATGCAATTTGGTGATGCTTATAGTAGTAGAAAAGTTCCATCCAAATGAGATAATTTTCTTTGTTGCCTAAAAACATTCTGTACAGCTTTTCTATGATATCAGAAAAATGGTAACACATAAGTGCAAAACTAAGCATCCATAGTTCATACCTTCAGTTGCTTGGCCACATCTCTGGCTGAAGATCCAGAAACTTCAATCCAGGTCTTTGAGAACAGCGCACAGGCTGTAAGCATGAAGACGATGTAGAAAAGGGCATGGAAGGGATGAGCAAGAACATCCGCCAAGCTGACATAAATGATTGCAAAAGCAAAGAAACAAGTCAGCATACAATACATTGTTCTTCCATACCAGTTCTCCCTCTTTTGAGGGTGAATCAGAAGAAGAAAGTGAATTATCCTGTTTTCCCTGCCATGTGTCTTTGCAAGTGTATCAACCAGTTCACTATGTTCTTATTTATGTCATGATAAGCAAACAAAGATCCTAAATCTTAAGGCTTGATTGCCACTGGGTTAAGGTGAACATTAAAGAACAAAAATATTTCCCCTTAAAAATAGTCATTACCTCGATGGTGCAGTGACATAATAAGCCAGACCACCGACAGGAACAGACTGGCCTGAATATTCAGATTCCTTCCACTTTCCCAACAAACTCACAAAGAAATTATCATTGTACCTCCTGTACAGTAACTGTAGATGAAGAAAATATTACATTATAATCAGATGAGACAAAATAAATTGGTCCAACCCCCAAAATTCCAAAAAGATCTAGTACCTGAGAGATGAAGTAAAGGTTGGATACAAGTGCAGACTGAAGAATGATTGGCATGTTTGAGGTGTAGAAAAGCTTGATTGGGTATGAACCTTGTTGGCCACGGGCATTTTTCGATCGCACAGGCAAAACCACACGGAAACCTTGGAAGTAGATTACAATCAGGAAAATCAAAACTGTAGCAAGAAGATTTGTCACATTAGGAAGATTTTGCCTGTAGAAAGCCTCCCGAAGTGCACGCACTTTGTCTTTCCTAGTTATTGTTAAATGGAACAAAGCAATGACAGCGCCTTCAAATTCAGCACCGCGTCCACTGTTGATGGTAGTAGGGCTAAATGCCTTCCAAATAATATTTTCACTGTATCATCAATGGAGAAAATCAGTAATCTTCCACACAAGCATAGATCTCCAATGGACCCAAGACTAGAATCAGTATTTACCAGATATTGGTTGCTATAAATAAGGATATCCCAGAGCCAAGACCATAACCCTTCTGAAGAAGCTCATCCAAGCATATAACAATAATACCAGCAAAGAAAAGCTGAATAATTATAAGAACAGCATTTCCAACACCAAGCTGGCCAACACTGCCATACATTCCTGACAGAACATAGGCAACAGCCTCACCAACTGCAATAAGGATGCCAAGAAGCTTCTGAGCTCCATTTCTGCGAAAAAGCGACAAATAAAAAATTCAAATTCAAACTCAGCCAAACCAAAATAAGAACTAAATGAAGGATAAACTCTGGCCAGGCAATGCTAATTTAAGTAATAGGTGAAGTGAAGGCACAAGAGGAGCAAATTTCACAAGTTGATGCAGGAACTCTATCCTAAAGAAGTCAATGGATGAAAAATTTGAAAGTCAAATTCAACTTTCATTAAACCAGATTTTAAGCTTAATACTTTAAGCATCCATTGATTATCTGACTCAGTGGCTTCACTAAATTTTTTATTAAAGATATGGAAAAACCTGAAAGTTCTAATCATGTCATTTAACCAAAAGAAACAAAAAACTAAAGTCCCAAGAAGTAATACTACCTTAGAAAAAGAATTGTGTGTACTACAGAAAAAGATGGAAACAAATAAGGAAGCAGAAAACCAAAGGAAATACAGGAATATGAAAGCTTGCTAAGAAAAAATGAAACTCACAAGAGCGCACGATCTTCACGAACATTATTGTCAACTTCAATAATTTTTGAGCCTGCTAAGAGTTGCATAACAAGTCCGGATGTCACAATTGGTGTAATTCCTAACTCCATAACAGTCCCACGGCTTGAGGCAAGAATAGCACGCATCCAATAAAAAGGGTCGCCTCCCGTTGTAGAATGTATGCCATAAAGTGGAAGCTGGCTACACACCAGAAAGATGAAAAGAGAGATCACTGTATATATAACCTTTTCCCTGAAGGGAATCTTCCTGTCAGCACTTTGAACTTCAGGAAGAAAGGCAAGAAAAGGTCTGACCAAATGCAACACACGAAAACCCCCACCCATTTTTCTTCACAAGCCGAACCAGATCTCGAGCACCTGCATTTGGGAGATAAAAAGCATCAGTAAGCACCAAGAAAACAGGAAGATTACACACAAAGTGCAGTATCCAGCAAGAAGACATCTTCGGACAAATTTTGGGATTGGTTACCATAGAAAAGAATCAAAGGAATTCTGAATGACAAAAAGGCTCAAGAAAACAAAATTCATCAAGAGAAAGGCACCAAGCTACTAGAATTGGTGTTATAAACCAAATTCATAGTTACACTGGTAATTGTAACCTTTTTTCCTGAAAAGATAATAACAAAGCAGGTTTCCCCAAGCTACCACAACGTAACAGAAACCACATTCCACAATCCAAATTGCAAATTCAAGACCACGACAACAAATCAATAAATTAAAGAAACTCAACTTCATAAGTTTGATTCAATAGCTCAATCATACGCACGGGAATTGGGTAAAATTCTATTTTCTAGGGAACTTATTTCCTCAAATCAAAACTAAGTTCGCTATCTCCGAAAAAAAAATTTAAACAGAAAAAACCTATCTTTCTTTATTTTTTTGGGGAAAAACCCATCTTTATTTATTTACAATTACTTACAAAATTCATGCATCATGAAACAAGAAAGCTTCTTCTCTTCATCTACCACAGATTACGGATTCATGAAGCATTAAACAAGACAGATCAAACTAACATAATATCAACTACGTCAACGTATACATACAAATACTACAAAAAATGTCAGATCTTGAAAGCCTTAAACCAAAAACTAAACTCATGAAAAGCGAAAAGATTTTAGAAAAATGGGGTCATGGTAGATACTTACAGATCTGGAAGGGAAACGGAATTTGACCTCTAACAAATTCTCTAGCAGATATTTATTTTGCCGTATCCTAGATAGTTATTACCATTAGTTCTAAATCTGGAAAATTTGGATCAAATGCTTATGAACTGACACGATAGATATATATCGGGTCGGGTTCCTAAAGACTTTTCTAAAACATATCGTCCTAGTCTCATTGCTGGACACGGAGTTTTTCCAATTAGAGAGAGCCACGTGTAAATGTTGCCACGTTGGTTCCTTCTCATTATAGTTTGACTCCAAAAGAATTATGTAAAAAAAATCTAATAACAATTCAAATCGTAAAAGGTTTGCATGTAAGGAAGGGATTTAACTTTTTTACGGAAAATATGGATTTAATTTATGTAAAATTTCTTTGAATTTATTTAAAAAATCTCAAAATTGAAAATAATTTAGTGATAAGTAATTATATTTATAGTTAAATATGATTAATAAGGTCAAAACTTTACACATATAATTAATGTAACTTTTGAGTATACACATATAATGAATGTATACTCATATAATTACATTAACTTTACATTAATTATAAGAAAATTCTTACATTAATTACATAAGGTCAAAACTTTTGAGTTTGAAATAAGTTAAAGTTGGATATTGTCGTTAATGGTCGAGCAAATGAGGGTAAAGAAGGGGTAAAAGTAAAAAAAAATAATAAATAAAAAAATCCCCAAAATTGAGAATGCTACGGACGGCAATCGACGCAACTAAGCCTCTCGACTGCCACGTCAACGCCGCTCTTCCTCAACGGCCCCTAAAATGTTTAAAGAAGAAAAAGGGAAAAGGTTACAAACTTATTTCAGAAGTTTCTGTAAACACCCACAAACCACCTTCCGGCGACACCTCTGTTTCGCAACATTCTCCACTCGAAACTCCTCTTTCTCTCTCTAAAATCTCATTCAGTTCACTCGATATCGCTACGTCGCCGAAGGAAAGATGAACATATTCAGATTAGTCGGTGATATGACGCATTTGCTGAGCATATTAGTTCTTCTCCTGAAAATTTATGCCACCAAATCATGCTCAGGTTTCGTCATTTTTCTCCATTTTCATCTTTACGTATTGTCTATAGTCAATACTCTTTCTTTTTTCGTACATGAATTCCTTCACAATTGTGTTCTTATTTGCTTAGAACTATTGTAATGCCATTTTTTTTTTATTAAATTTGACCGGGGGATTTATGTATCTCTTGTTCTAATCTTTATGTGTTTAAGGCATTGAATTATTACATTAGTCTAGGGATTGATTATCTTGATTTATGCATGACAGTGACCCGAGTATTTTAAGTCTTGTAAAGCAACAAGGAAAATGTATGTGTGAAGTCCATGTTTTTTTTTTCCATCTATCACCATCAATTTAGACGCTGAGACACTGAACTTTATGAGTTCGAGTTTCCTGTATGCATATCTGTATTTGATTAACCACCTTCACGTGTACACATTTGTTGCTTGGGTAGTATTCACTTGTTTGTTTCTTACTCTAGTGCTTTGGCATCTAATGTTTTTAGAATTTTGGAAATTCGTTGCACCAAATATTTTCTTCTTGATGTGCAAGGCTATCTCTTTAGATAATGTTTAATATGATGTAACACATTTATTTGTATTTATATGTTTTAAGACTTCATCAATTAACAGTTTCTTTATCTGCGTATTAAGTTCTAAGATGCTTAACATCTGTTCTCATGGAAAAATATTGATCATTTTATAGTGTTTAGATTTGCGAATGCAGTTCAGAGAAAATACCTGGTCTTCTTCTGCTTATTTAAAATGTGGCAAGTAAATTTGAGTTGTATATGTGATTTATCTACGTTAGTGGAATCTGTTTGAGGCTTCTTGTGTTGGCAGACTGATTTTTGTGGTCTATTTGGTGAAATTAAAAAACTTATTATCAACATTCTCTGACACCTTGTTCATCATTGCATAATGAACATAATTGGAGATATTCATTTGAGTAACTTCTATTATATAGTTTTGTGGTCGTAAAGTGAGATGTGATATTCTATTCAGGGATTTCATTGAAGACTCAGGAGTTGTATGCAATTTTGTTCTTAGCTCGGTATGTGGATTTGTTCACTGATTTCATCTCAGTTTATAACACTGTGATGAAGCTTGTGTTCATTGGAAGCACTCTGGCAGTTGTGTGGTGTATGCGGTTTCATCAAGTTGTGAAGCGCTCCTATGACCGTGAACTTGACACATTTCGTCACTATTTTCTTGTTGGAGCAAGTTTCAGCTTGGCGTTACTTGTTCACGAGAAATTCACTTTTCAAGAGGTTAGTTTGATTCCACTTTTCTCCTCAATCCTATCCTCTGGTCTGATTCTTGGATGCTTTCTTAATCTTTAAAAAAATCAGTTATATTCCCAGTAGTTACTGAATCTTTTTTTTCTTCTTTTTTTTTATGTAGCTATTTGCACGCCACTCTGTCATAGCTTTTGCAGTTTATAATTTAATTAGTAATGAATGACATTCTCTTCTCAATGAATGACATTCTCTTCTCATGAATAGTATGTGTTTTAGTTCCAACAAGTAAAGTTTTGAGATTACTGATTTTGTTGAAGCTAGGTTTGTCAGGTTCATAGTTTTCAGCATTCATAGAGAAAATAACCATGGAAACTCAATTTTCAACCCAAGCTGATGCATATAATATGATTAGCTCTTCTTTATCTTTTATTTTGTTTTGTTGAATTGTTTTGCCTATTGCTCACTTAGTTGAGATTCCTTAAGCTGATTCATTTTCATTTTAAACCCTTAAGGCCAACTTATTTCTTGTTCAAATGTTGGAACTTAATATGAGGACATGACTTCAAGATGAGATTCTGAGAACTAAACAACAGTTTTACTCTGGCCAACTGTTTATTGATAAATTGAATCAATTAGCTAACTTCTAAACTAATTAGGACTAGACTTTTAAAATTCTCTAAATCAATAATATAATAACTATGTTTTCTAAATCCTGTCAAGTAAGATTTCCTAGTCAACAAGAATAAATAAAGACTCCAAGAATTTAATGCAAATGTGAAATTTACGGAAATATTGTTAACCTTTAAAAAGGCTCATGAATTATGAAAACCCCCTTAACTTTTAAAAGAATCAAAAACTGAATTAAACTAAACATCCCAACCAATGGCATATAATCCAGAATTTCCAATCCCAACCAATGGTGTATCATCCAGAAGTCCCAATTAATGCTGGTAGAATCTTTGCTTGACTGAGAGTTTTCAAATTTTTGCTCTATCTCCTTGTTCTGAATCATTGTACATTTTCATGTGAGATTATTATTATTTTTTTAATCTCCACATATCTAAAGGATATTTATTCTTCAATTGTTATCACATACTTCCTTTTAAAATTTGAATGTCCACTTTTCTATTTCAAGATAGCAAAATGAATATCCACTTTCTTAAATAAACATATTTACATCTAAAGTTTCATATACACCTCTTTAATTAAAGGAGTCATATTTTATTTTTGTAGAAACAAAATGGGAATATTCAATTTCTCTTGAAGTAGTATAATATAGTACTGCATAACTCATGGAGTGCTTTAGTTCAGTTAAGCTTTAGTTTGTGGTTCATTTCAAGTAAGAACTATCAATGTTTAGATAAGACTCTTGTGGACTCTACTTCATTTGCTAATACAATAGTGTCCTCATAAACCCAGTCATGCTTTATGAGGGAGTTTTTTTGTGCTCTTTTCCTATTTGGATCTGACATTCCTAACAGACATTACCCAAAAACTTGTTTGGTGGAGGTGAAACACAAGATGGTTGCAGTCTTATTTTGGTTGTTGTTCTGTTCATTATCATTGTTTGGATGCAACATATGTATGTTTGCTATTTTACTCCTAATATTCTTCCAGATATTTTGGGCATTCTCAATATACTTGGAGGCAGTTGCAATTCTTCCTCAGCTAGTTATGCTGCAAAGAAGTGGAAACGTGGACAATCTTACTGGACAATATGTCTTCTTTCTTGGGTATATCAACTTTCCTTTTGCATGACTGGTTCCATAGAGAAAATATAATTGCACCTTTCTTATATTTGGATCTGTAGATTTGGGTCATCATTTTTAAATTTTAGTTATATTCGATTCATTTAGTTGTGAAAAGTTTATTGCAACATTTAAAGGAACATGCGGCATTATAGTTCAAGATTGGTGGAAATGACAATAGATATTTAACTACAAATATCACTCCTTTGCAAGTGACCCTTGCTGTCATTGAACTTGTCTCTTATGAATGTATGGCATCTGATAATGTTTGTGAATTCATTGCATCATCAAAACATTTGAAATTCCTGTTTGGCCAAATTACTTTCTCGATTTAGGATTTATCACCTTAGTTGTATCTGTTTACTCAGGTGAGGGTAAAATTAGATTTGGTAGTGTCTTTAGAAAGTGGAACATTCGTTTTGGACCATCTGAGATTAGAAATGTGGATGTTCACTATTTAATTAGACATTGATGTTCTAGTCATTCCATTACGACTTCCACATCTGTTACTCTTGTGGCTGCTATCACCTTTTGGATTTTAAAATAAAGATATAGTAAGAAACGGATTTGCTAAGGCGCGCTCACGCTCCAACCGTTACCGTAACGGAATTCTTGCTCTGCTTGGTTGGCTGAGCGCGTCTTAGCAAAACCGTAGTAAGAAATACCTTTACTATATCTCTAAACTCAATATAATTTTATTTCATTATTGAGTTTGATTCTGTCTGCAAATGCTTTATTGGGTTACCTCCCATGCATGTTGATATATCCTTCTTGATGAACGAGTCAATTTGATTTATATCCATCAAATGGAGAAGGTAAGCAATTTTACTTTTTCGCCTCAAAAGGTGGAAATAGGTTTGGTTTTGAAGGGTTGATGATCTCCATTATCTCCAGTATACTTGACCCCTTCTCATTGCCTTGAATGAATGAAGAAGCTCCTGCTGTGTTCTTCTCGATCTTTACTTTTTACTTCCATTTTCCCATAAACTTCTCATCCAACTTTTGATGAAATCAACATCATTGAAGTGTATGCTGATTCCCCCATAAAAAACCGGGAAGAGGTATGGATTTTCTGTTGAAAAATATGCTTAGACGCTTGCAGTTTCACTAGCAAACACCATTGGTAACTACTAATATCTTTGTTCAAGTAATACAGAATTGGTAATACTCTGAACATATAAGTGCATAAAAATATTTTTCCTTCATTTAAGGCATGGTTATACAAGATCAAGGTAAAGGTTCTGTTAATAGTTTTGGTAGTTCAAACTTCCTTTTTGTTAATTATAACTGTCATTTGAAATAATGAAAGTTCCCAGAAGTTGTGGTCTGAGCGCTCAAATACGTTAAACTTCTGGCTGGTTAGAGCTATGATCACTTTATGAGTGAAGTTGTACGCTCAAAATTTTAGTTGATTCAGATTAAAACAAATGAATATGATCTAATGGGGATATCTTTATTCCGCATCCTCAAATCTTTGACACCTTTTCCGGAACAGTTGGATAAAAATTCTTGTTTTTCTATTCATTTAATCTGAATTTGCCCAAACAGACACTTGGTTTCATGTATGTATTTGCTGGAGCATGACTATGACTTTGGAAAATTTCTGAATGTTGTTCTATTGACTGATGCAATAAATAAAGTGTCTAAGGTGTTTGGATAAAATACATACAAGATGAATAGGGTTATTCAAATATCTTGGATATAGTAATCTTTAGAAGGGCAGTAGAAATATGGTGTAGAACGATTGATGTGCTGCTATTTTTCATTTTCTTTTCTCAGTTGCTTACCTGGCTGAGAAGATTGATGTGCTCACAGTGGTTTTCTGGCCTTTATTTTGCAGGGCCTATCGTGCATTCTACATTTTAAACTGGATTTACCGCTATTTCACAGAACAACATTTCACTCGATGGATAGGTATGTTCTGATGATTTCCAGCACTGGTGCTGTCATCTGTTTTGGTGGATAATGTTTCTCTTCCATTTTGCTTTTCCAGCTTGTGTGTCTGGTCTTGTCCAAACAGCTCTCTATGCAGATTTCTTCTATTATTACTTTATCAGGTAACTAGACCCTACACCTCCCTTAACAGAGAACTGGCTTTCTTTGGGGCCTGTATTATTTCACATAGATTAATTGGAAGTTAATTTTTTGTAGCTGGAAAAACAACGCCAAGCTGAAGTTGCCGGCCTGAGACCAGCAATGGACGTTGAGTGAGAATTTTGGCAGGGTTGTAGTTTTCAAGGTTGCAGCACTGGAAGCATTTGTAAGCAACATGAAGTTAGTAAAATTGAACAGTGTACAGCTTCGAAATGTCAAAATGATGTGTTACCTGGAGGGACAAGAAAAGAAAGGGGGAAGAAGAAAAAAAGAACTTGTATTACTACAATACGTGCTTACTAATTTCACGAAGCACTTGTGTTCATAGGAAGGGAATGTCTTAATTGATTTCTCTACGTTCCCATTTCCTATTACGAGTAAAGAGATATGATGATTGTGGAAGTTGAGAGGCAAATGTATTTTGTTCATCTCTGTCTCCGGGGCAGGCAGATTCAAATCCATCGAAATGATGTGATGCCTGGTATACCTATGGTTGACCATTGACTAACGCATCACTCGTGCTTTGCCGCCGATAAAAGAGCCACTGTGATGTGAACAGACTCACCGATCTTTCGCCATGATAACCATCCGAGTTTGCTTCTAAGTAAATTTTTCCTTTGGGGTTTGGTTGAATTTGTAGATTTCAACAGCGATTTATTAGCCATTTTCCAAAAAAAAAAAAAAAATGAAAAATGAAAAGAAAGAGAGAGCAAAAATATTACTCCATTATATGTTTTTAAGGATTTGCCTAGTTTGAGAGAGGAGAGAGAAGAGTGAAGGAGTGGAAGTGCAGCCAGAAGTGGGATCAGGAATTACAAACTCCGTAACACTGCAAGTCTTAGTAAGTCCTAGTTATGTTGTAGTAATTATTATTGGTTGGAGATTGATTGAAGTTCCAAGCAGCCAATAAGAAGGTTCCAAGATCCTAGCATGATTAGTCCTAACTTTCATTTCAAATCATGTTTGCATTGCCTTTCAGAGTCACTTATGGTGAAAATGCAATGTTCCTTGTTCATGATTACAAGGAGTCGAGTCTCATAGCTGTGTGTGGATATTGTCATGTGGGCTGCTATTATGGAGTCGCTGTCAAAAAGCATTCCTGTTCTTTTCAGAAAGACTCAATCCATCTTCTGAACCCTTAAATAACAAGGGATAGAAGACTTCATTATTGAACTATTTTTATTGGTGTCATTATCATTCACTCTTCTTTTATCTATCATTACTCTTTTTTAATCTCTTATTACTACTTCTTGGACTTTAAAGGAAAAAGTAGTTAGTTAGTAAGTATATAGCATTCAGAGGGGGGAACTGGATCCGCACGTAA
>JAOXNR010053835.1:0-13509 GCA_028571225.1 Parsonsia alboflavescens | reverse complement strand
ATTCATGGTATTTATTTCCTGATCTGTTTATCTGATAATGTTTTCTGCACAGATCTATGATATATCTTTGTAATTTATTTAAATTAGGAAGGAGGTCTGGTTTCCAGATCTACTCTTTTGTCAATTGATGGGTTGTTGCCATGTGAAGGCGTTGTTATCCCAGTAGACTTAAGAGACGAGATTCATCTCATTGGCCTGATTTAATTAAATTATTTCTGCCTTATTATAGATCTATGTCTTGAACATTATTATATAACCATGTCTTGAAGTTTTACTACAAGAGTATGTTTATTCCTTATAATATTTGTTTTATAACCTGTGCTCTATTTTATGGAACTTGAAGGTGATGATTACCTTGGTTAAGGGAAGTTTTTACAACTGATATTTCTATTTGTGATATTTGTCTTCTTTTACCCCTACTCTTGTGCTCTTCTTTTACACTCACTTTTGTGTTTTTAATATTATTGCATTATGTCTTCTCTTTTTCACTCCTTTTCTAAGTCCTCTACTTCTTCTTCATCTTCCAATTCTGGAGTCAAAATCAAAGAAGAGATCAATTTTTCTGATCTCCAACAGTCAATCGATAACTGGAAGATTCCAGTTCATCCTCCCCCTCTAGATCCCTCATCTAGCCAATCTGCTAGACATTCTATTTCTTCTGTAGCAACACATTTACAGAATATCAATTTGGAACCTAGGATTCCTCAACCTAGGTACACTATTCAAACTGATCATTCAGCAACTCTTCAGTCTGAAATTAACCAAACCATACCTACATCTCCAACTCATTCTGCTATGATAGGAGAACTCAATATGTTACAAATTGATTTTGAAGAAAAATTTGTAATAAATAAAGAACAACTTTGAGAAGCATTTTATTCTCCTGAAAATTTAGAAAAGAAAATTTGGTTTTTCTCTCAATTTCAAGGATCTGCCAGATCACAGGTCCAAGAAGAATTTTATGCATTTCTAACTTCTGTTCAACAAAACATTGATTTCTTTCTATGGTTTGAAGCTTATGCTTTGATCCATAAAATTGATTATCCCTTTTCATAATCTTTAAATCCAATTTGGCAAACTGCCCAAGGAAACAATATTTCCTCTGAATTTCCTCCTTCTCAAAAGTATAAAGTCCTTTATGTATCTGAGATGCTTGATGCATCTCCTTTCAAAAGAAAAGATGATGATATGCTTTCTCCAAAAGACATCAAAAACGTTTTTGAACAAAATAATTATACCAATAGGTATTTACAAGTTATTGGTGAACATTTAATGTCAAAACAAAATACTTTAATTTCTCAGAAAACTCCTGAGTCTAGTACTTCTTCCATTCCTCTTTTTAAACCTCATGAAATTCCTCCCCAATTTCGACAAGAATTAGGAAGCCGTAAACCAGTTCTCAATGAACTTCAAAAAAGAATAGCTGAACTTGAGAAATCAATTTCCGAATCCAACCCTAATACTCCTCAGCAACCCTCTACATCTAAACAGTCTGTTTCTGTCTTAGGTGAAACTGATTCAGAATCCGAATCTCAACCCGATTCTCCCAAAAATGACTCTCAGGACGAAAGTCAATCAATTCCTTTAGAAATCGATCCTCTTCGGTTATCCAGACCTAATAACTAGAAACAGCCCCAAAAGCTGTATTATTCTAGGGCAACCCATCCGGATGTAGGATTAGAAGAAAGTCCTAACATTATTCAAAATTCTTATAATGCCAATAATATATTATGAAAGTAAAGTGATTAAAGCAGATGAACTCAGGCGGCTGTGCCGACCATAAGTTATGAGAAAATAAAATACAAAAGGTAAAGTAATATTATTAAATAAGGTTACAATTCAGGAATCTAACCCGAGGGGATAGATCGGAATGGGAGGCACCAAGGGGATGGGAGAACACCAAGGGGAGCTTCTCACTTTAGACAAAGGTTGCTCTTTCTCTCTCCAAGAACCGGTGTCTAGCCTTGGGGAAATGGGTGTCTATTTATAGACAAATAAAGAAAAAGTGTACAGGAAAAAGTGCTACAGTAAAAGTGCTACAGTAGTACTGCTATGATTGGGGATGACATCATGGCTGAAGTCATCAATCAGGATTGATGTCACGACTGATGTCATCAGTCTGAGAAGTAAAGAAAGTCTTCGTCTTCTTCGTTCTCTGATGGTTCTTCTTTTTCAACAGGAGCTGGGGAATCATCTTGCTGGGGTGATTCTTCCTTAAACTGTTGAAGGAGTTTTTCCATTGTGGCCACAAAGTCAGCTTTGGAGGCTGATTTTGCTAAAGTTGCAACAGCAATAGATTTTGTTGTAAAAATTTAGTCTGATGAGTATCTGCTGGGGACAGATACTGTGGATTGGATTTGAACCAGTTCTCTAAAGCTGGAACGTAAACATTTTGGGCATTCCAGTCCTTCCACCATTTGGAATGTCCTTGTAGCACAAGATAGGGAAGATCAGAATGATCTTCATCTTTAAGATATGCAAATTTTTGTGAATAGATCCAAGCTAACTTGAACCTGTTGAAGAAGTGTAGTAATGGGGGAATAGAAGTCTGTTGAGCTTGGTAAAATTTTGATTTAAAATATTCGAATCCTTCTTTGACAGAAGGGGGAAGAATTTCTTCAGTTGGGCCATAAATGGGCCACCATTGATTAATAAACCAATGAGGGAATTCAATTTGGACTGGTTTTGTTTTATTAAAGTAGAAAAACCAAGAATGATTTTGAAGATGGTTCTGAAAAGTAAATGTATTGAACCAGGCTTGTTGGTAGTCCCAATAATTAAAAACCATTGGGTCAAAAGGCATCGAAAATTTTTTGAATGTGGCTGGGGGTGCTTTCCATGTCGTAGGGGTATGGATAGCATGAATTTAAACTGAAGTATTGGTGACAAATGCTCCAATTTTCTTGTCTTTATGGGGGTTGAAGGAAGCACTTTCTGAATCAACAAGAATTAATTCATAATACTTTTGGGTGAATTTGGGGGATCTTTGGACAAAGTTGATATGAGGCCCAAAGAGTTTTCAAGCGGCCAGTTGTGGATTTTGGTCCCAAAAATCGGGTTCCATTTGTAAAAGCTTATAGACTTTAGGGTTTTTGACGTAACTTGGTCTAGAAGAAGAACCTATTACTGAAGAAATTGGGGTTGGTTCTGAAGATAGAACCATTTGCGATGCCGAATGCATCGGTGCATTGTGTTTTTATGGGGTTTTAACCACCAGTTGTGGAGAAGGGGTTGGGGTTTTACCCACCAACTGAGCTGGAGAAGATACCTGTCGGGGATCAAAGTGCATTAATTCGCACCATCTGATCCAGTCTTCTTCAGTGAAGTCGGATGATTGAGATTGAGCATCTTGCTCAACAAGTTGAGCCCAAGAGGGATTGGGTAAATTGCCAACAGATAAAGATCCTGCTGGGAATGTTTGGGTAGGAGGTGTTTGGGGTACACTCAAGGCGTAATCTTTTGGTGAGGTAAACAGGGATTTACCAGATGATGTTTTGGGGGTCTGGACCTGTTTGTCAGGTGCAGGTAAAGCAGGAAGCTTAGTGAGCTTCATCTTGTTTTTCTTGGGTGGCATGGTTATTTCCCCTGTAAAAATTCTCGAGTGAGGAAATCGGGTAGAGAATTATTAGTGCCTGGAATATATTCTATATCAAAATCAAATATAGATAATATAGCTTGCCATCTGACAAAAATATGTTTTGAGGCAAGATTTTTAACATCCTTGGTTAAAACATATTTTGCAGCTTTGCAATCAATTCTTAATAAAAATTTAGAATTGAGTAAATCACTTTGAAATTTTGAAATACATAATACAATAGCAAGTATTTCCTTTTTAATGGTAGGATAATTCTGCTGGGCAGAATTCCAATGTTTTGAAGTAAATGCAATGATGCTCTCTTTACCGTTTTTCTTTTGTTTTAGAATGCCACCATAACCTAAGTCAGAGGCATCTGTTTCAACAATTTTGAAAGCGGAGGGATCCGGGAGTGCTAAACAAGGAAGTTGTTTAACAGAGGATTTGATTTGCTGAACAATGGAAGTATGAGTACTTGTCCATGGAGGAGGAGATTTTTTGAGTCGATCATGGAGGGGTTTAATTAAAGTACTTAAATCGGGAATAAAATCATATACATAATTAATCCACCCCAAAAACCTTTGAAGTTGAGTTTTATCAACAATCACATCTGGAAACCTATCAGCAAATTGGATAGATCTGTGGATGGGAACAATGATTCCTAAATGAATATTGTGACCAAGAAATCGAATCTTAGTTTGAAAAAGGCTGAACTTAGTCTTGGAAAGGGCTAGACCATTTTTTTGAACGACATGAAGGAACATGTTTAAATGTTTAAAATGTTGGTCTATACAATTTGAATAGACTAAGACATCATCAATATACACAATAATAAATTGAGTGTAGGGATTGAAAATATCATTCATTATCCGTTGGAACTCAGAGGGAGCATTTTTGAGGCCGAATGGCATAACATTCCATTGATATTGTCCGAAAGGGACAGTAAAAACAGTTTTGTACCTATCTTGAGGATCAATCTGAATTTGACAAAATCCAGATTTAAGGTCAAATTTTGAAAAGATTGAGGCAGAATGTAATCTGTTAAGCAAATCTTTTTTGTTAGGCATAGGGTACCTAATCCATCTTAGAGCAGTATTGAGAGGTTTGTAATTAAGTACAAGCCTAGGGACTCCTCTTTCTATTTCAGCATTTTTATTAACATAAAATGCAGCACAACTCCAAGGCGAAGAGCTTGGAGAAATGATTTTCTTTTGTAAAAGATCATTTATTTCTTTTTTGCAAAGAGTTATTAACTCATGGTTCATTTGAATTGGCCTAGCCTTGGTTGGGATGAGTCTTTCATCAAAATCAGGCTCATAAGGGAGTTTGATGATGTGCTGTTTCCTATTCCAGAAGGCATTAGGGACATCTGCACAAAGTTTGTTGTGAATATAGGATTCTAAGGATTTGATGCGATTTTGGGTAATACTGTTACTTAATTGTTTTTCCATTCTTTGGAAAGTAATTTCCTCTTTGAAGAAATTGATTTGAGCGGACTTTTGGGAGATAAGAGAATGAAGTTCTTTATCTATAGGAGGCCTATTAAAAGGAATAATAATAGACTGTCCTAATTTGTTAATTTGAATACCATGCTTGGTAACAGAAAAAGGAATAATTTGTTGGATAAAAGGAGTTCCTAATATCACTGGATTTGTAATATCTTTTGCTAGGAGAAAGGATGTTTGGACAGATAAAGAAGCATATTTTACTTCTACATCAGAAAGTTTAAAATTAACTTACTCTTTAAAATTAATACCTAATTTTTCACCATTTGCAGACCTAAGTCTTTCCTTGGTTTTTTCAAAGAATTTGGTAGGAATCAGACCTTCCTGGATACAATTGAGATCGGCACCTGTATCTAATAATGCAGGGATTTCTAGAATAAAAGAATTTTGGATAACTAAAGTGACTTTAATATGCCACCTTTGAATAGAAATTTTTGAAAGATAATTTAAGAAATTATCAGGGTTTGCAAGGGTTCTTTTTAAGAGCTTTGAGCTGAAAGATTTTGAAGAACTAAACGATCAAGTTCTTGGGAAGCTTTGATTTCTCTAATTTCATTTTTTATAAAAGCAATTTCTGATTGGAGGTCACTAATGGTAACACTAGTGGATGGTTTGGTCGGAAATCTATTGAGGATTTCTGTGATATTGTAAGTATTAGCAATCCTAGGAGGAGAACTTAAAGGATTAATTTTGGAAGTTGGGAGAGATTCAAAAGTTTCTTTAAATTTGTCAAGATATTGTTTTTTATCTTGATTATCAAGAAGTTTTCCTATTAATTCTCTTAAGAGATCCTGTTCTTTTGTTGAAACATTAACTTTGGGGGAAGAATCAGAAGGGGAAGAGGATGAAGGAACATCATCGTCTTGGATTTGGTTAAGGTGCTCTTCATCAGCATAATCTGATTCAGAGTCGGATTGAATAAGTAAATTATGAAGGAGACTAAGTGTCTCAGAATCTAAAGAGAGGTTTTGAATCTTTTTGGTTAATTTGCAATACTTAGCTATATGTCCTGGTTTTTTGCAATTAAAACAAATTACAGATTTGGAGGTTTTAGAACCTTGAATATGTTTCTTGGTTCTATATTTGGGCTTGGATTTATATTGGGTCAGAGGCTTGGAAGACTGGGGATACCTAGTCTTGGACTGATGAGATTTGAAGCCTCAGTCTTATGTTTGGGCTTGGGTCTTTTGTTATTTTTTGTGTTACAAGAAGGAAGACCAAATTGTTCACAGAAAGATCCGAGATCTTTTCTTCTTTGGGCTCTATCCTTAGCAAGTTGTCTAAGCATTTTATCCTGCTTACAGATTTTTAATGCTACTTGTTGGATTTGGCTAGTAAGTTGGCCAAATGTATATATATAAATATATATATGTGTGTGTGTATCTATATATATCCAGCTCTTTGGGGCAGGGGGTGTTGAATAATTATACTGTTCCTCTCCATCCCCTTTGTCTTTGTCTTTGGGAAAAAAAAATTTTCTCTTGAAAAATTAATTAGTGAAAGTAAGAAAAATGTTTAAATTCAAAGTGGTTTAGCCCCATGGGAGTTTTCCGAAGAAGGCACTAGAATTGATCAAGGACAAGGTGAATTAAATAACATTGTACGCTACCTCTACTTGTCTGTCTTTGGAAGGGATGGTGGTTTAGAATTGATCAAGGACTAGAATTGATCAAGGACAAGGTGGTTTAGCCCCATGGGACAAGGTGAATTCCATAATGGGTGTGGCCAAAAGGTAGCGATATAGGAAAAATTCATATTTTCCAAAGATACAGGAAGCTTTGAAGAAGTAAATAATGCAAGAGTTGTTACAGGCAGGAATCATCCGAAGGATTCAATTCCCTTCCTGGTTATCTAATCTAGTAGTAGTGCCAAAGTCGAATGGTTCATGGAGAGTCTAAATCAATTTCACCTTTTTTGAATAAGGCAATTCCAAAGAAATCTTTTCCTCTACCACGAATTCATCAGATGGTAGATGTCACAACCGAATACTCTCTCCTTTGTTTTCTCGATGCACAAAAGGGATATCACCAAATCCCAATGGCTAAAGAGGATGAAGACAAAACATCTTTCATCAAACCTAGTGGCTTATACTGTAACAGTAGGATGCCTTTCAGCTTGAATAATGCAGGGACTGACTTCTAGGATATAATCAACCACATGTTTACTCGACAAATTGTCGGCAACATTGAAACATAAGTATATGACATAAAAAAATAAAAATAAAAAGCTAAAATACGAAAGAATCCTCATTAAATAAGTCAATTTGACTAAAGAAATAAGAAAATTCAAGCTGCTAATTCGATTCAAAGCATTTGTGATAGCTTGCTTGAACGTTGGTCTTCATTGGTGTTAGGGAAGCCAATAGTTGTTGCAACAGTTCATCACTGGATGTGGAACAATTTTGGGCTTCTAAAGTCAACTTCAATGGATTAAGCAAGCTAGTGAAGTGGCCTCCATCTCATTGCTTCATTAGTGGGACTTGAACTTCATCTCATGGCAGTTTTTTTGGGGCAAAATGAAGGCTTATTGGTGAAGCTTTTGGCTGCCGACTTGGGGAAGGAATTGCTACCAAACAGGCTCCCCAATTCCTAAATTTCAGCTTGAAATTGGCTACCAAAGAGGCTGCTCACTTGATTAAATTTTTAGCTTGTTAAAGCTTGATTCTTCCTCTTCTTTGGTGCTTCACTTCTTGGCTTGTTCATATTTGATTTTGGATGCTTCATGGTGTGTTTTCAAGCCTCTTTTAATCATATTTTCAAGCCTTAATTTGAAGTACAAATCTTTGTACATGAACCTCCATCCATTGACAAGTTCATCTTCAAGGAAAGTCATAAATTCTTCACTCCTTTGAGCAATGTCAACCAAGACGTTTTTTATTCTTAAAATATCAATCTTCATCCTTGAGATTTCATTCTTGTATCTAAAATACAAGTTCTTGTACATAAGCTTCAAGTCTTCTTTTAGTTCATCCATAGCAAAGTCATCACTTGAAAGCTTTCATAATCTCTCATACTTGAAATGAAAGTCTTTATAAGTAACTTTTCTTCCATGAGTGACATCTCCAAAATGTTCTTCCTCTGATGGCATCCAAGTAAAAACAACCAATGATTGTTTGGCTCCTTGATATCCATCACATCCTAATCAAATCTACACCTCAGGCAGACATTTTTGCTGATCTAGATTAATCATTCATCACAATGAAACAACATGGCCTCAAATTAGATCCACAAAAGTGCTCATTTGGAGTGGAAGCAAGCGCAATTCTGGGTTTTATGGTATCCAATAGCGGGATCGAGGCCAATCTAGCAAAGATCAAAGAAATCATGGACATGCGATCACCAACCAACTTGAAGGAATTATAAAGACTCACAGAAAGAGTGGCTGCACTCAATCGATTCCTAGCTTGATCAAGAGAAAGGCCAAACTATTCTATTAGGTAATCAAAAAACCTAAACCTTTCATTTGGATAGAAGATTGTCAAAGAGCTTTTGATCAACTTAAAACAAACTTGGCTCACTTCTGACATTGGTGGTGCCAACATTGGGTGAAACATTATTGCTATAAATGTTTGTCTCTGATATGGCTATAAGTTCCGTTTTATGTGCCCATCGGGGACTTCACATAAAACCAATATATTACACATGTCATATTTTACAAAGAGTTGAATCCCGTTATTCTGTTTTAGAAAAGCATGTGTTAGCTCTTATTACTGCCACAAGGAAACTTAAGTCATATTTCCAGTAACACACTATCAATGTGTTGACAAGTCCTCCTATAAGACACATTCTACACAAGCTAGACATGGATCGAAGATTAATGAAATGGGCAATCGAGCTATTGAAATTAGATATCCAATACAGCCTATGCAAAGCCGTAAAGATATAGGCACTAGCCGATTTTCTCTCAGAATACACAATAGAGAAAAATGATGATCATAATATATGCTCACATGACATTTCAACTCCAAAAGATTGTTAGATGCTATACGTGGATGGTTCAGTGGTCGAAAAGAGCAAACGGGTAGGATTCATCCCAGTTTCCCCTGACAGTACAAAATTTCCTTATACTCTTAAATACAACTATTTAATTAGCATTAACAACAATGAGTTTGAGTATGAAGCTCTTTTGGCTAGTTTACTAGTGGCTGAATCCTTAAACATTGATAAGCTATTGATTCCAACAAACAACCAAGTAGTTGCAGCAGAAATAAATAGAGAATATGAAGTAAAAGTATGTGACCGAAGCCCACAAACTTTCCAAACATTTTTAGTTCATCAAGGTAGACTACATTCTACCCAAGAATAACACCCAAGTGATTCCTTGTCCAAGATTGAAGCTAGTGAGCATATAGATGATACGTGAATTGAACCTTTGAACAAAAAAATTCATTGACCATGATGAGATTCTTGTTCTCCACATTGATACTACTTGGATGGCTTCGTTCTTACAGTATATTCAAGATGTTATATTGCCAATACACCTAGTCGATGCAAAGAATGTAAAGATAAAAACATCAAGATATGTTTTGGTCATAGATCAGTTATACATGCAAGCACTCTCATAAACATTTCTCAAATGTGTTACGACCAAAAAGGGCAATTATATACTTAGAGAAATTCATAAACGCATCTATGGTTCACACATTGGATCATGTAGTCTTATCCGAAAGGTTGTGCGGGCAGGGTATTTTTTGTCGGATATGGAAGCATTCTATCACATTGGTGAAACAATGCCGAAACTGCCAAATTCATGAAAATTTGCATCACATGCCCACCAAGGAATTACATTCATTGAGTAATCCCATTTCATGTTGTCAATAGGGAATGGATTTAGGCGGACCATTCCCAAAAGTCGC
Organism: Parsonsia alboflavescens; assembly: GCA_028571225.1. NCBI lineage: Eukaryota > Viridiplantae > Streptophyta > Magnoliopsida > Gentianales > Apocynaceae > Parsonsia > Parsonsia alboflavescens. Next base: position 3,575 of record JAOXNR010053835.1, on the reverse strand, counting down.
AGGTTCATGGGAATTTCTGGTGGTAGCCTTTGATGGCTTCACAAAATGGGTAGCAACTAAACCATTAGCCATAATCACTGCAAGCAAAGTGAAGGAATTTTTTTTACGAAGAAGTCATCATCAGATTTGACATTCCCAAGGTTTTGATAGCTGATAAGGGCACACAATTTGTGACAAAAGAGTTCCAACATTTCTGTGAAGAACTACACATTGAGCATCGCTTTACTTCTATAGGTTATCATCAAACAATCGGGACTAACCACATCGTCATCCAAGGATTGAAGAAACAACTAGATCAAGCTAAGAGTAAATGGGTTGATGAATTGCCTAATGTTTTATAGTCTTACAAAACAACACCAAACTCACAATCAAAAAAATTACCATTCAACTTATGCTTTGAAACAGATGCATTGATTCTTGTTGAGAGTGGAAGCTCATCTCTGTGTTTAGATTATTTGATCTAGAGTTTAATAATTGCAAAGATAGATGAAAACCTTAACTTGCTTGAATACACAAGGAGGAACATTGTTGCAAAGGAGGCAATCTACGAAAGGCAACTCGTAGCATACTTGAGCAAGAAGGTCTGGTCATCTCCCATTCGACTGGGAGATATGGTTCTTCGGAGAAATGAAGACAATAGATAGGAATCCACTAACAAGCTTGATCTTACATGGGAGGACCCATATATTATGGCTAAGGATAATGGCAACGAGAGTTATTGGCTAAAAGACATGGATGGATAAGGCATTGCTTGATCTTAGAATGCACAAAATTTATGAAAGTTTTATCCTTGAATGTATTTTTTAAACATTGTTATATTTTATTTCCATTCAATAAAGATGCTTCGTATTTTGCCAAGTTAAATATACTCTATCCGAAACACGTTGCATACTTATACAAGACACTTTTAACAAAATTATGTTTAACACAATATGCAAAAATCAAGTTGTTCATTCATATTGAAAGCCGAAGAGGCAATTACATTTTCCTAAAAATAAAAAACAACCTACAGATGACATTAGAGCATCCACAATGGGGATGCCTCAAAGAGAGAAAATAAGGAGGCAGCCCTCCCCAGTGGAGAGAGGTGCCTCAATGGATGAGTCAACGTGAAAGGAGGACACCAGTGCAATATTATGCACCAATGCTTCATGTCAAATCATGGTTTGAACAGCTAGCCTTGGCTCTATTACTAGGACCCACATATATTGGTTTTGTTTGTTTCTTTTAACCAGAAACATTCACATGAAAGTTTTTTTAAAAAAAAAAATTTATATGTTTTTGTTACTTTGGCCAATTTTTTGCAACTTTCTAATTTTATATACATATACTCAGCAACACATTATATTCTTTAAAAAAAAAAACTACACCATTTAAAAATTATATTTTTTATTTTAACTATAGAATTCTTTTTCTTTTTTAATTGTTTCTAAAATTTTCGAACTTCAATATATATATTTATATATATTCTCTGAATGTTTTTTATTTTTATTTTTCTAATTACAAGATGATTTCAAATAGGTAAGATTTTGGATAGGATATGATTTTAAAAAATTAATTAATTTGAAAATTAATTTATTTATAAATTATTTTAGAAAAAGTAAATATTTTTAAAATATATCTTTTAATAATAGAGTAAATGTAAAAATATGAAAAATAACTATTAAATGATTCAAAAAATGAGTTAGCAAGTAAAATCCATTTTAGATGCCCTGAAAAAGAGAAAGATTGGAAGAGAGGGATGCTTAAAAGAAACGTGTCTTAAAATGAATATGTGACATATGGGACCGCCCAATAGACACTCTTTAGAGGGTGATCCATTGGAGATACTCTTAGTAACAAAACATTCTAAGAATAACTTGGGAAGGTTAAGCTTGCTCTGGTCTAACCTTAGAGGACTTCCCTGCTTCTAAACTCACAGGCTTCTCAAATGAGGTTGTAGCAACTTGATTTGCTTCTACCCAGCATCCAACCCTTCAGAACTAACTGTAGACTCTAAGTTGTGCCCTTACTCCTCAATCGAATCCTTCATATAGATTGCCAAACCTTATGGCTTGTCAATATTTGCTTATTCATCTGGATCAATATCTACTTCTTGCAATGCAAAGCCTTTATCTCAAGGATATTTTAGCTTCTTTGATGATCCTGTCATAAAGTTTTAAATAACCTCCGGGAACTCAAATTTAGGATGTTGAGTATGAATGGCATCAGCACATCGTTGATATTCTTGAGTCAGAAAAGGTCTAGAGCGCCATTGAAACATATTCTTACATTGCTCGGATTTAAAAAGGCATCCAGAATAGTGTTTTACACTTTAGCATTCAAATTGCCTTCCTCATCTCATATGTTTTCAATAGCCACTTATTATTTTTCTGCAAGGTCCGTCGCAACTTATGTTTGACTTGGAGCAATGTCTTCCATTCCATCATGTGGAAGGCTTGATTAATATTAGCACTCTCTAGTGTTTACACCTTGACCAAAAGCTTTGAGTTTACTGCTCTCAACTTGCATAATTGTTGCTCATGCTCCAAATTATCCTTTTCTGCTTTTTCGACCACATCCTTGATTTTTTGCAATTCAAGCTTTTGTTCCTCTAGCAAAATAGCAAATTCCTATGTAATTGACAATGCTTGTAAAGTCAATGGTCAATAACATAACTTGTAGTTATCATTTATAACTACGAAAACATGAAACATAATTGCGCAGATTTCAACAAAGCAACCTCAATCACAGCATCAATAGGAAGGTCGTGAACATGATTCACTTTTGCAGATAGGAAGGCATCAACAAGAAACTTTTGGTTGGAGTTAGCAGATATCATCCTCTCATCCACTTTCACTTGCCATGGTGGAATATATATTGTGAATTTATTCACAACATTTTTAGCCACATTATGATCGGTTGCTTCATCTTCAGTCAAGTAACTATCATCTAGTGGATTTCTTCCCTCCATATCCTCTGCCACAGGAGCACTCAGGACCTTGCAAGCAACAAACTTAACCTCGAACCTTTTTTTTTCAACTCACACTTCTTCAACCAAAATATTTCAGGTACAAGCACAACATTTTCTAAAGGCACCATTTGCTAGTTGCTAACCTTCCACTTTTTAGCGGTCGCATCCCCTATCGCTGGAACTTTCACTATTTCTTTTAATTTTCGTGTAATCCCATAGACACCCTACCCAACACGGTCAAACCCATAAGACATATCCTTCAGAATTTCACACATGATTTTACTATTAAATTTTAAGAGAGATATCATTGCATACATTTGTGTGCAGCCATATTTTGTTCGATCATGGCAATCATGTTAGTTAATACAAAACATAATTCCTAACAGTTAGAGTACAATCATGCAACAAAATCTTAAGTACAATGTTAGGAAAAGCACCAACATACTCAATTGAGGAATATAGATAATATGTGTTATATTAGTATGCCCTAAAGCATGTAATTATCTTATTAATAAATAAAGTGTTTTATTTATTTATTGTCTTCGTACGTCCTTAATTATTTATCAAGAGATATTATTCTTATGAGTAGGAATTAATGTGATATTATCTCTTTGTATGAATA
>JAOXNR010053834.1:0-13511 GCA_028571225.1 Parsonsia alboflavescens | reverse complement strand
GTGTTGTTCTTTCTTTCTTCGTCCTTTAGCTACTTTAGATTGAAGTTTGTTTAGAGGAGAAGAACCCAATTTTCGTTATCTAGACCTCTGGCAAGTTCAAAAGTTAGATTATCGAAAAAAACATCAAATTTTAATGGATAATCCAAAGTTTGAGTTACTGTCCATCGGAACTGTTCACTAATTACTGTTCAGATTTCTTTCTGAATTTCTTATTGCTCAACCCACCAGATCCATCTGCGTCATGAAGGTAACTCTTTTCTCAAAAAATAACCAACTTTTGTCAAAATCAATGACATTCCCTTATTCCTCCTTGGCATATCTGAGATAATTTTCACACAAGCACTAATGGAGGTAACTCTTTCTCAGAAAATTAGCAATTTTAGCAGAAATTAAATGACATTCCCTTGTTCCTCCTCAGCCCCTTTTTTTTTGTGGAAAATTAAAGAAATCAATCATGTCTGTGTAATAGAGGTAAAACTCTAGTTTCTTGAAAGATATTTTTAAAAACTATCTATTTGCGAAATTTAAGAATGATAAATCTTCAACAATAATAAAGGAAAGAAATCAAAACAAGATAATACTGCCGAACTTCTATACTATAGAGCAACTGTCATACTAGTATTATTTAAATATCAAGAAAGTAGACACCTAAAGCTTTTCTCAACGATTCAAATGTTTTAGTATCCAAAGGTTTAGTAAAAATGTCAGCCAGTTGTTTTTCCGTTGACACATGCTCAATAACGACAATCTTAGTTTCTACCAATTCTCAAATGAAATGATGTCTTATGTCAATGTGTTTAGCGAGTGTATGCTGAACAGGATTCTTAGATATATCAATGGTGCTTTTATTGTCACAAAATACAATAAACATATCTTGTACAATAACGTAGTCTTTTAGCATTTGTTGCATCCATAGTAGTTGTGTACAACAACTTCCAACAGCAATGTATTCAGCTTCTATTGTTGATAATGAAATTGAGTTTTGCTTCCTACTGTACCATGAAACCAAATTGTTTCCAAGATAGAAACATCCTCCAGAAGAGCTCTTGTGATCATCCAAGTTTCCTGCTCAATCTACATCGCTGAAACCTGCTAAAAATGCTGTAGTGTCAATTGTATACTAGATACCATAATTTAACATATCAAATGATTCTTTTAACTACCATCAGGTGTGACTTTTTGGGATTTGCTTGATATCTGGCACAGATGCCAACATTGAGATATATGTCTGGTCTACTTGTTGTAAGATACAACAAGCTCCCGATCATACTTCGATACAGACTTGAATCCACAGCCGTTCCTGCATTGTCTTTAGACAGTTTCAAATTAGTACAAATTGGTGTTCTAACAGTTTTAGCCTTTTCGAGATCAAATCTTTTAACCAATGTTCTTGCATATTTGTTTAGTGAGATGTATATCCCATCTGCAAATTGTTTAACTTGAAATCCCAAAAAATATGTCAACTCACCAATCATACTCATTTCAAATTCTTATGTTATTTGTTCCACAAAGGTATCTGAATGTTGAACAGAAGTAGAACCAAAAACAATATCAACAACATAAATTTGAGCAATTATAATATCCTTAGAGAACCGTCTTACAAAGAAGGTTTTATCAACTCCCCTTCGTTCATAACCCTATTGCAACAGATATTTTGCTAACCTTTCGTACCGTGCTCGAGGGGCTTGTTTTAAACCATATAATGCCTTTTTCAATTGAAACACATGATCTGGAAATTTGGGATCAATAAAGCCCTTAGGTTGTTCAATATAGACCTCATCACCGAGAATACCATTTAAAAAGGCACTTTTGACATCCAGTTGATACAACTTAAACTGACGAAGGCAAGCAACACATAACAGTAGCCTAATAGATTCCATTCGAACCACAGGTGCAAATGTTTCATTAAAATCTATACCTTCTACTTGTGCATATCCTTGAGCTACTAATCTGGGTTTGTTTCTAACAACGTTTCCAGACTCATCTATTTTATTCTTAAAAATCCATTTTGTACCAATGATATTCATATTTTCAGGTCTTGGTACTAATGACCAAACATCCAACCTATTGAACTGTTCTAATTCCTCATGCATAGCATTAATCCACCAGTCATATTTTAAGGCTTCATTTACATTTTTGGGTTTTATAGTAGATAAGTAACAAACAGAGCTAATCATCTCTCTATAGTCAACTTTAGCCTTACCTCTTGTGCATATTCCTTCCTCCAAATCTCAGATTACCTCTTCCAATGGATGTGCCTTTTGTATTTTGGGGGAGATTTGTCTCTCAATCTTCTTACCTGTTTCTGTTTGTGCCTCTGTTCTTGCCTGGATTTTATCATTTGTTGAACTTGTTTGATTTCCTGTAGATTGAACTGTCTCAAACTGGATACTGGACTTCCCTAAGTTACTAGGAGAACCCTGTTTTTCATCTGCTGATTGTTCTTATTATACTATCATTGGGTACAAGATTTCTCTGTTTCTTCGTCTTCTGGCTTTGGTAAAGTCCCTGTAAGTTCATCAAACACAACATTAGCAGATTCCATGATTTTTCCCAAACGTTGATTAAGTACTCTATAAGCCTAACTATTTGTTGCATATCCAAGAAAAAAACCAACATCACTCTTTTGATCAAACTTACCAAGCCTGTCTCTATCACTTAAAATAAAAGACTTACTTCCAAAGACATGAAAATAACGAATGTTTGGTTTCCTTCCTTTCCATAGTTCATAGGAAGTCAGCTTTGTTCCTGCTTTGAAATAGACACGATTAATGATATAACAGGCAGTATTTATAGCTTCAGTCCAAAATTTTGATGGTATTCCTTTAGCACATAACATTACCTTAGCCATTTCTTGTAGAGTCCTGTTTTTCCTTTCTGCAACACCATTCTGTTATGGTGTTTTTGGTGTAGAGAACTCATGCAAATTGCCATGATTATCACAGAAATTAGTGAAAATGGTATGTTCAAATTCTTTTCCATGATCACTTTTAATGCGAACAATTTTTCCATAAACATAAGATTTTTCAGTGATTAATCGCATGGATAATCTTTTGAATGATTCAAATGAATTTGATTTTTCCCTAAGGAACTTATTATCTCCCACACTTTCAACCTGCATAGGAACCATGAGATCCATATGTAATACTTCAAGTGGACGAGAAGTAGTAATAAAATTGAGTGCTTTATGTGTTTGATGTTTTGTTTTATGAGTTGACAAGATTCACACACGGCACCTGTATTACCACAAAGATCTGGAATTCTTTTGACAGTACATGTTATAGAAATTTCAGTTAGTTGTTTGAAGTTTACATGTCCCAACCTCTCATGCCACAATTTAATACAATCATGACTTGCACTGTTACATGATATAGTTGTATCAGTAATATAACAATTACTAGAGGATCTAGTACCAAACAGTACACAATTTTTATTTTCATCATACACATGACATGCATCCTTAGTGAACTTAACAAACAACTCGTTATCACACAACTGACTAATGCTGATTAAATTAGCCTGAAGCCCTTCTACTAAAAACACATTATGAAGGTGAGACATTCCTGTAACCATAAGAGTTCCTTTTCCCAAGATTTTTCCCTATTTAGCATCACCAAAAGTAACTTGACCAAGATTGCAGTCACGATAATCTTTCAGATATTCCATTTTACTAGTCATGTGACGAGAACAGACACTATCAAAGAGCCATAGATTTGAATCAAACATTCTTAAAGACATAAATCCAGCCAAACATTCGTACCTATTTTTCTTAGCCCACACTTGTTTAAGCTTGTGATTCCAAACCTGGTGTTGTTTTAGTGACTTGTGAGGGATATTGTTAAACAACATCTCAAAACAGTTTGGTCTGATATGTCCTTTTCGAAGATAGTAGTGACAAGTAGGTACAAATAACTTTTTCTTACCTTTGGTTGAATATCTTAGCATGTTAGTACCTTGTGAGTGTGACTTTTTCACCTTTGAGTTTTCTGTTTTGAGAACACAGTCAACATAGCCTAAATCACGACTTTCAAGTGTCTATCGTTGTTCTGCTAATATTTGATCCAGCTTTTCTATGTCACTGTTCATCATCCTCACATTTTTCATTATATTGTCATGCTTCTTTGATAATTCCTGAAATTTTTTGCGCCTTTGCATTACAATCTGCAATCAAAACATTGATTTTAGTTTTCAATTGTTCTTTCTTAGACATAAGTATCTTTACTTTAAGTTCTAGTTCTCTGTTTAGTTTGTTTAGTTTAATACATCATTGGAACAACTCTTCAAAGGCTTCCAGCATTTCCTCAGGGGTGAGTTCACTGTCACTATCTATGTCAGTTAATTCAGGAAAACATTATCTTACCTCTGTCTCTTCATCGAGTTCAACATTTGTCATACTTGAATTGTCACATTTTGACAAAAAAAACTTCACCATGTAGAGCAACTAAATTAACTGTTTGTTCAGTTCTTTCCTCATCTTCATCAGCTTGTTCCCCATCACTCCAAGTAGTAACAAATGACTTTTTGAGGTAGGTTGCGCATTCAGCCTGAATATGGCCATAGCCTTCACATTCCCTGCACTATATGCCTTTGTTAGTTCTGATATTAGAATTAGTATTCTCAAAAGAAGACTTACCAGATATTTTCTTGTTTCCAATATTGTCTTTGAATTGATCGGAATTTGGTTTTAAGTTCATCTCAAAGGTTTGTAATGAGCTTCATCATATTTGATTGTATCAATATCCTTTACTTCTTCAATTGCAGTTACTTTATGAGCAAACCGTTCCGGAAGTGATCTTAGAGTTTTGCGTACCAATGTTTCATTGGTCATTTGCTTTCCAAGCGTGAAAGACTCATTAGCTAGATCACTCAGTTTTGCATGAAAATCAACAATAGTTTCAGTTTCGTCCATCTATAATTTCTCAAATTGAGAACTTATCATTTGTAGTCTGGAAGGATGCACAGTTGATGTTCCTTCATGTGCTATTTGTAAGGTTGTCCAGGCCTCCTTAGCTGAAATATATTGAGCAATCAAACGAAACTAATTAATATCAATTGCTTTAAATATAGCATTGAGAGCTTTTGAATTAAAATTAGCTTCTCTATCCTCTTCTTTTGTCCAGGTATCTTCATCCTTCAGCTGATCCTTCTTGTCTTTGGGGGGAGTTCATCCTTTCTGGACTAATTTCCAGACCTTTTCATCTTGTGCTTTAATAATAAACGCAGTCATCTGAGCCTTCTAATATGAATAATTTGATCTGTTCAGAAGAGGTGGCCTACTCACAGATCCTCCTTCTTGTTGTCCACTTATTGCTGCATAAAAAGATTCTAAATCCAAGATCTTCCACTAGTTCATTAGTGTATGGCTCTGATACCAATTGATAGAATCTTTGGCTAGCAATTAATCAATTAAGTTGTAATTAATAAGCAGAGTATAGAAATTTAGCGAAAATAAACGAAGACCAAGATTTAACGAGGTTCATCCCATTGGAATAAATCCAATCTTAGGCTACGTCCTCAAGGCTAAATCCACTAAGATAAAAACATTACAAGTAAGTACAGTATAGAACAATAGAATCCCTCTAGTTTATCACTACCCTGTACGAAGTTTTACCTTACAAACTCACAACAAGAATCCCTCTCGCATACATCGCATCATCTTCTAAAATCCCTCTGAAGATGACAAAGCTTCTCTCGAAGCTGAACTCCCCCTGAGTTTTGGAACTGTTCCACAAGAACCGTTGTAATACTCCCGGGACATGTCTGTGACAGTTTGCGATAGTGAGGTAGAGAAACTTCTCCCGAGTTTATAAGGAGTTTTAGCAAGGACTCCTCAGCACGTGATTCAATCATCATCAATCTTTATCACTTAAAGATAACAATATAGAAAGATATATGAAATATATCAATTACTAAAAGATAATCACAATATATTCTTAGATATGGGAATAGGTAATTATGAAGATACTAATTTAGAATAGGCAACCAAGAAATATTTATCTTCATAAATCTTAATCCAACTTAATCACTGATTTGATCATTCTGCCAACGCATAGCAGTGATAAAAAAATATAAGAGATATTCCTTTCTAAAAGATAATTACAACATATTAATAAGTAAGGAAACATCTAATTTAGATAAATATGGAATTATCAATTTAGAATAATCAAACAAGGAATATCTAACTTCGGAGATCTTAGGAGATACATACCAAGCAAATCAGCTCTCAATCTTAAGGATAACTTTCAAGAATCCTAAAGATCTTAATAATCTCCTAATTCTACTCAACCATTGATTTGAGCAATCTGTAAAGCTCATAACCAATTCATGAATATCCTAATGGATCTTCAAAAGCCGATTAACTTTAAGTTTCAGAAATAAATGCCAACACAAATATCTAACAAAATAATAGCCAATAAAAATATCTAACACTATGTTCCCAGGTCTCTCTTGAGGTTGGTCATATGTGAGTTTGAATGAGTATGAATTTATAGAGGAAAAACTAGCAAATTAATTAAAGGCACCAAAGTAAGTTCCCCGATGTCTTATTTGTTAAATTAATCGGGATTTTTGTAAGAAATTTGTACCGCGAGGTAAAATAAAATAAAATATCTTCTTAAAATTTGATTAAATCAAAATGGGATATTGAGTCTTGATGTAAAAAGTATAATTTATGAGACACTCCCTCCTCCAAGAACTGAATGTTCTCATATTAAAATTTGATGATTACTGTTCAAAATGAAAATGGAGAATTTTAATTTTTTAAAGAGGTTTTTTATTTTATTTATATATACGGTTTATACGAAATCCCAACCTATAGAAGTTAGTATACAGGAAACTCACAATATGCGTTGTACATACTTTACCATCGGAATCACGAGGCCACACTTCTTGGATGCATATTCAGAGTTAAAATGTCAAACTTTTAATTCCCTAAAAATAAGAAATAAAACAAAATAAAATTAATCCTGCCTTTTTTTTAGTTGTGAATCTATTAGTTCATAGGTATTTCCGAACTTAAAAAGCTATTTATTTTTATGACCTTTTTTTAAAAAAGAAATTTAACTCGAAATTATAATGTTTACAAAATTTACATTTAAGTTGCTAAACCATTCTGAATGCAATAAAACCTTTTAGAAAAAAAAAAAATTCAATAAATAAAAAATGTGAACTCATGTTCTTTCGATATTTTATTTTAAACACTCCCTTCATCCCAATTTATAAGTATTTTTTTTTTGATTTTTCAATATTAAAGTTTCTTTTTTAATATCCCTATGAAGAAAAAAGTCATTGAAAGAGAAAAAAGATTATTTTATGAAGAGAATGGTTAATATTGAAAAAAAAAATGTCAATAAAATATCATTAAATTAATAATACTAACTTATAATATAGGTATAAAAAAAGTGAGCTCAATAAATCAAAATTTTAAAGTTTTAATGCATCATTGTATCGAAGAAAAAAAAAAAAAAACAAAATGCAATCAATGAAAAATGTTTAAGGAGTACAAGTGCTGATAAGTGAAAATGATAGCGACAGAGGTTCCGAAAGGTCCAAATCAATGCCTAAATAGTAAAGCATTTCGTTTAGTTTGGTCCCCTGGCAATTGCGCTAATTTCAAGTGGATCCGTTTTCATTTTTATATCAACCTACACAAGATGCAACCACTAGTTTATCGGACGGATTAGACCATAAACCGATCATCAAATTAGTTTGAATAGAGGAATTGGACCTCTTTTTTTTTTTCTCTCTCCTCAAAAATCGTTCTCTAAAGGCAAAATCAAAATGACTCGATCGATTGGATTGACGAACCGACCAGTCCAATGCTGAACTGAAATTTTTTTAAAAAAATATAGATTGAATTCAAATTTCAATAAAAAGGTTTAAATATATTTTAATTTTATATCATTTTTCAATCAAACTATAAACTTATTCATTTATTTATTTTTAAAATGAAAATTTTTACCCAAAATATACTTTATTATTATTCAATATTAATAAATAAATAAAATATCTTATCATTACAGGCTTTACCAACACCAAAAGTTAGCATATTTAAGTCACTTTGAAATAGTACTTTTAACTATTCATTATAAATAAGGTTATCAATTTCATAGTTATAAATTTGACTTGAATATTATTGTGTTATAAAATTAATAGTCCTTATATTATTAATAAAAAAAATTTCTTTAAGAAATATGATTTTTATTTTTATTATAATATTACCAGTTTAATTATTTGATGCTAAATATGTTTAAGGAAGCTATTTGGATAAAAAAGTGACAGAAAATTTTTGTCATTAAAAATTGATTTTTGTTGATGGGACTTGAAATCATGAGTATGGGGATTCCGTTTTCTAAAGTTTTGGGGATTTTCTTTCCTAATTCATTTTGTTTATGATTTTGGTAATTTTCTTAAAATAGTTTTAACAATTTCTGGAATTAAAATAGATGTTTTTAAGAATTAAAGATAAAATTAATTTTTGATATTTTTCTTAAAATTGTTTAAAGAAAATTTGAAAATAGAATTTTATAGTTCTTTAAAGAGTTAAGGGATAGATTTAAAATTTTAATTCTTAAGTTCTAAATTGTTTAGAATTTATTTATTATATTTTAAATGTTTTGTGTCTTGTATTTGATTTATTTATTTAAATTGAGTTATTGGCATGTAGGATGGTTATGGGTTTAGGATGAGCAATTATTGAATTATTTATTCCTTGGGTTGTAATTATTAATTTCATTAAACTTTAGTATTTTATTTATTATTATTGCATTTGTGTGCCTATATCCATTTGTAATCTTACCTTGGTATGTCCAGGATATTTGATGTACTTGGAGGTCTATCAAGAGATCTAGATCTATCATTTAGAGGTCAACGTAATTCCGAAAAGGAATATTGAGAGAATATAACAGGTCTTTATTTAATTTTATTGTTTTTCTATGTAATAGTAATATAGGATACACAAATTCCCAAGTCCAATCCTAGTGACAAAGATTGGTTCTTAGATAACCTATGACTATTCGGGTTTATTTATTTGCTTTGATTATATGCATGAAGATTCATGTGAATCGAACAAATTAATATGCATAGTGAGACATAATTTAAAAACCAAAGAATCTTCCATGTAAGATATTAAATTGAAAATGTGTAATTTATGAAAATTATCGTCAAGTTCTCCACTAGTAGAATAAAATCTAAGAATATATTCTATTATTGGTTATGGACACATATGAATAATATTGCATAAAAATAGAGATATTCTAAGATTTTATAAACATAGAGATGTTGTAAGTGAAATAATATATTAGTTTCCAAGAATGGATGTACCTTAAGTTACTAATATTCAAATTATTCTATTTGCTGTCTTGTGGGTATAACTTAACTAATATGATGAGCCAAGAATGGATGTACCCAAAGTTATAAATATTAGGAGCCCAATTTGATTGGGCTATGCAAAGTAGTCGCATTGATTGTCACTTATAAAAGATTTAGTATGCCAAGAATGGAATTGTCTGAGATATATTAGATATTTTCTAAGAATCCAATCACCCATTAAAATCCTTCCAATGAGGATTTTCTTTTTTAATTTGGAATTGTGAAATTCAAAAAACTAGTAGGAGGATGATTTGTTTTCAAGACCAAAAACAAGTTGGATTCATTTAAAATGATTAACTAATTAATTTATCTCACTTATTTTGCAGTTATTTTTTCAAAATGGCAATGTTTAAACCATTTACTAGCCTTCTTGATAAGAATGTGCTTGTCAGACACAACTTCAGTGATTGGCTACGGAATTTGAAAATTGTCTTAACTTCTAAAAAGATTGACTATGTGATAGACACTCCTTTGCCTTCTCAATTACATATCAATAATTTCGAACCTTTCCTTTTAGTAACTCGAGATACAACAACTTAAAGTTGACCATGTGTGAAGACATATTTTTAAGAAAATACCAACACTAGAAAGCGATTGGCCTTGACTCTTTTGTTAATTGTCATTGCATATGAGATCATCAATGGAAATTGATGTCTTTGGAATTTAAACGGCAACCTTAGACCTGAGGGTGTCAATGTCATTCTTGGAATGAATACCTTTTCACCAATATTGTTTTTAGAAATTACCTTTGCTTCGAGAACTTGCTTCCCAAGTTTTGTCAAAACTAATCCTGTTCCATTACACAATCTTGATGATGGATCAATGTTTCTCATCAAAATCACAGGTGTATCAACTTTTAGCTTCAATGTATGATTAGGAACAACAGAGCATTTTATTCCATCAAGAAAATCTTGTGTATGGATTTGAGCAAGTGTATCTCCACTGGCATCTGATTTACATGCAATGTCTGAACTCAAATAAGTGTCGAAATCCTTTCCATTCTTTGAAACCATGTGGTTGTTGATCATTTCAACCATATCCAAAGTTCGAGCTAGAATTGCCCTTTGTTGCAAGAAGTCCAAATTATTAATGTTTATATCCATATCTGGATAAATAGCTTCAATGATGCCTTCGATAGGATCATTTGCTTGTGTAATCAACAAATCTTCCGGCATAACTGTCCCTTGCATCTCCTATTTTACGATCACCTATAGACATAATCCATTTCAAAAAGGCCTTCACTTCATCTGCACTGCCATTGGAATTATTTACTTCTAGTCCCATGTTCTTTATAAGTTATAACACCTCACAGTCATACCACAAGTATGACTAGTTTAATGTAGCATTGACTATGTCTTGCCTGCTGCCTTTAAAAACAACAGGTAAAATTTGTCTAAAATCTCCTCAAAATACAACAGTCTTTCCTCCAAAAGGTTGCTCAATGATATTAAGATTTTTGAATCTCATAATGTCTCGCAAAGATCTATCTAAAGCTTCAAAGCAGTATCTAAAAATTTTTTTTAGTAATTTGAAAATTTTAATTTTTTTTTATAAGAATGAATGAGTGATAAATACCTATTTATTATGGGAGCTTCATCCCAAATGATCAATTTTGTATTCACCAACAATCCAGCCAATGGGTTTCCTCATTTGATGTTGCAAGTAGAATCCTCTTTTGAATTGAGTAGGATTGCAAATCAAGAATGTCATGTTCTTTCATGTGGTAACAAAAGAGATGCAATTCAACTTGATACTACAGTTAAGACAAAGGAACCTATTGATCTTAATGCAGAGGAAAGTGTCTTGCAGATAAATGTCTTTCCAATTACTCCATATCCATAAAAGAAAAATATACCTCCTTTGTTGCTCTTTGCTACATTCAGTATCTTTTCATAAACATGTTTTTGCTAATCTGTGAGTTTCAAAACTTATTAATAGTTCTCTTTGCCAATCTTCTTCTATTTTAGGGAAATTCTTTAGCAATCAATCTATTTTCTGTGATTGCCATATTTGTTCAGATGATCTTTTGCATAGTTGAAAAATCTTTCATACACTTTCCGCATACTTATAGAATCAAATCAATTTTCCAAGACAGTCGTTTTTCAGTTCATCATCTATAATTTCCAGACCTGATACAAATAGAAATATATTTCATAAGTTTGTCATTTATTTGTTTTTATAGTATCTAAAGTAGTAAGATAATTTCAAATTTTAGCAAATACTTGAGTTACTAACCTTCCGCTCTCAATGCCTATTTCATCAAATAAGATATGTCTTCGTATAAATATTCACATGTATGCTCCCAAACAATCTCCGATTTTGACATTGAGTTTGAAAGCAATAAGGCGACAAACAATTTTCAAAGATAATATCCTGACCCCCATCAACTTGCTTCTTTTATTGCTTCTATATACTCCTTGTCATCAACTAGTAATCCCATAGCATAACATGCATCTCCGAATATTGTTGGATGAACTTCACCATTAATTGTCAAAATCTTCAAAACATTTAGCCCTTTTGACTACGTTCAAAAGAATTCTCAAATAGGACAATTCACCAATTCCAGGTTGAACTAAGAGGATCCTTCCAATGGAAAATTTTTTTTGTTTTTTTTCTACGTTCCCAACTTTTCTTATTTGGCATCCAAACAAAGTACAATGGGAATTTTGCTTATGTCAAATTTTGTGCATCTTGGAAGGTCTTATTTGCTTGAAACCAAGCAATAAATTGAGACTCATTAATTGTGGGCCTGTTTGTCACATCATTAATGGGATCATCATTATTGAAGATTACTTGTTACTCATTTGGAAGGTGGAATGACAATCTTTGTATTGGAAGATATCTGTAATGGATGTCAAGCATAAAGATCCTCTATATTGCCTCATAGGGAGAGATATATTTGAGATCATAATTCGTGTTGATCTCATCAATAGTTTTATCCTCCTCTAGTTGTGATGTCGATCTAATGAATGCAACTATAACACGACTGTTACCCTTGTCGACATACTTAAACAAATACTTAATCGATTTGCTTTGGTTGCACCGTTCAATATTGATGTGTGCATCATACTTCATGAGCAAATATTTGTTTTGTGGAGCAACAAATCTATTGTCTAGATCAATTTCCCCCTTATTTATTGTTCTCCCATCATCTCTCCTTCTATAAACTGGATATCCATCTTCATCAACAACAGTTCAATTGAATCTTCCATCTTGCATGCAAGGCGAATGCTTTCTTGCAGTACCACAAGGACCATGCATCATCAAATTTTTAATAGCCTGGTAACAATGTAGTTCACTCAATTTTTCTGGTATTTCTACTATGATGATTTTGTCAATATCGTCTCTAGTAGGATAGTTGTCATCCTCATGCAAGAACAAAGGGATGTGTGCATGTTGGAAGCCCCTTTTTTGAAATGGCATTGAAGTCAACTTGTTCTTCGTTGTCTTGTACAAATGCTATCAATGATCCCTTCATCCTTAATGATCTTGATCTTATAATTGGATCTAGTGGCATTGATGGGGCTTGATCTCCAGCAGATACCTTAGGTACTTTTAACATCTGAAACCACCCATCATACTACAATAGGAGAAACTCATTTCATCCATTGATTCAGGAGCGAAGTCGTAATTCCAATAGAGATTGGAGAGTAAACTATAAGATGATAAACCTACAATGAAAAGAAAAGAAGACAAGCTGACCTTGATCTTCTCAAAGAAAAGAAAGAATGGACCAGACATCTCTTTGATTGATCCTTATTTTCCATTGACGTCGTTTCAAAAATGGCATTGCAATCAACTTGATCTTCCTTGTTTTGCACATATGACATCTCTTCATGCTTGTATTTGGAATACAAGTACTTAAATATGAACTTCATTACATAGGGCTTGTATTCCTTTGAGTCATCATTTGCAAAGCTATTACTTGCAAACATCCAAGAACTCTCATACTCGAAATACAAGTTTGTATGAGCCTTCTTTCTTCCATGAGTTTCATCTTTAAAATATTTTTCCTTTGATAGCTTCCAAGTTGATCCAATCAAAGCTTGCTTGGCTCCTTGATATTGACCGTGCGTCGTAACACGAACAAATTAAACCTATCTACAAAAACTAATGCAGTTAGGGCAAGTAGGGTCGAACCC
>JAOXNR010053833.1:0-13512 GCA_028571225.1 Parsonsia alboflavescens | reverse complement strand
GCTTGGACTTTCCAACAGGCTTCTTGTCATTTTTCTTGCCTTTTCCCATTCCCTTGCCCTTACCCTTGAATTTCCTAGCCATTAGGACATCCTTGGGTTTGGGGAACTTCTTAATATTTGACTCAGTAGTTCTTAACATGCTAAACAACTAAGGCAGAGTTTTGTCAATCTCATTCATATTGTAGTTCACAACTACTTGGTTATAACTCTCAGCCAACGATTGCAGTATAACATTAGTGGCCAACTCTTGACCTAGAGGAAAACCCAATCTCTCTAGGTTCTTAATATACCTAATCATTTTAAGGACATGAGAACCAACTGCCATTCTGCATTGAAATAAAGCCTTAGATACATCAAACCTCTCTTGCCTAGCTTGCTCTTGATCAAGCTGTTTCAGGTGCTCTATCATATCATAAGAATCCGTTTCCTCATGTTGCTTTTAAAGATCAGAGTTCATGGAGGCAAGTATAAGGCAACTGACATCAATAGCTTCATCTTGATCCTTCTTGTGAGCGTCTTTTTCAGCCTTTGTGGCTGTGGAGGGAGGTTCTTCAGGAACAGGACCCTCAAGGACATACGTATTCTTTTCTTATTTGAGGACTATCCTCACATTCCTATACCAATCCAGGAAGTTTGTCCCATTCAGTTTTTCCTTCTCAAGGACCGATCACAACAACAATGTATTACTATTTATGTCAGGTGCCACGGTAATTGATGCAGAGCTGGCCCACGAAGATACTCAGGAGGGCCCACGCAGGTCCAAGAGACTGCAGGAGAAGTTTCAAGGCAATTAGAGTTGATCGGAAAAGTTTTTGGGGCCAAAACGTAAAAATTGAAAAGTTATGGGAGTGTAAGAATGGGCTCAAATTTGACGGGTCGATCCGGGGCTGTCCGGGGTCATCTGGATGGACTTTTTGGCCTTTTTCTAGTTTTCTGTAATTTTTAGAAACTTTTGGGGTCTTTTCGTAATTTTTCCTACTTTCGGTTCAGGGTTTATTTATTGCCGTTTTTGTTTGAGTTTCGGTAGACTTTGATGTTTTTGAAGCTTTGAGTTTTCTCATTTAATAAAATTTGATTATCATAGTGTCTCAAGAATATTGTCGTTTTATTCTTGATTCGCCCTTTCCTGTAAAAGACTTTCGAGTGAAGTTGATTGCAGTTGAGGTTTTGTTTTCCCACCATAGTTTCCGTTTTGCTCCAGTAATCTACAGTAAAATATGCAAAATATAAGTATCATGAAATGATCATTTAATTTTAAAAACTTAAATGATACTCCCACTATTTTTCGTCATATTCATAACCCTCATTATTAATTCGGAAAGTTACACACTTAACTTTCCAGTGGACCAAGATCCATATTTCACCTTACCCCAAGGTAGCTTTGGCTATCCCTCGAGACTTACTTATTTAGGTAGGTAACACCTTGCTAATCACATCTCTATGTAACTCTTAGTTTAAACACGGACAACTATTGTTCTTAATGCCTCTAGATTACCACAATATAATTGAGGGAACCTAGTTAAGTCTAACCAATTTAAGACCCTTTGGATATCACTTTTATCCTATCGCGTTTCACTAAGATAAATATGGTAACTTTGCTTTGGCAAATTTACACACATTGATCCAAGTTTTAATGAGTGTCATTAATCGGGAAGCATTAATCTTAACTTAATTTAATTTGTGGGATTTGACTAAGTTGTAAAAGATCTCACCAATTTAATAGAAGTGTCCATTTGAATATTATTACTGGTTAGCATGATCATATCATAATGACAGTAATAACATGCAAAGTAAAAACAAGATAAACGTGACATAGTTATAGCCCATCCTACTCAATTCTCCCAAGCTAATGAGAGAATCGAAAAAGATCAATATAAGGGTAAAGAACAAGTACTCCTAGTTGTAATGAAATTACCCTATACTATACTATAATAATATGGTAAAGAAACCTCGAGTTACATACGAGGGGATTTAGATGAGAAGAGAATATACATCAGAATGATAGAGATGCACGACACTCAGGCCGTATTTAATAAAACCGAATGCTATAACTATGCACCATACTTAAATCACAAATTTCATAATAAACATATCAAATATGATAAAATGCATCAACGATTATCAAAGGTAACGAAATTACACAGGGAATCGATTAAAGGCCTGGATGACAGTAGGGTTCTTAGCGGCGTTGATAACGAAATTACACAAGGAATCGATTAAAGGCCGGACGACAGCGGGGTTCTTAGGGGCAGCTGCCCCTAAGCGACGGTCTGTAAATTGCAATGACATACAAAAATGACTATATTGACAAGAATATAAATTATAGTCTTATTAGCAATAATTCTAGCATTAAGTAAGGTCATTAGAATTTCGTTTACACAGAAACAGAGTTATACTCAGTATACCATCTATATCAACATACAAAAAGCCGAATTCAGTAAAATTTTCTATATTATCATACAGAAAATAAAACTTAATAAACTTCTGTATCAACATACAGGAAATCAAATTTGCAAAATATCCATATCAGCATACAGATAATGAAATTTGACAGAAATAAAAAAACATATTGAAAATCGAATTTAACAGAAATCAAAACATGCTGAATTTTGAATTTAACAAAAATCGAAAACATATTCCTAGAATTGAATTTAACAGAATTTCGATTTCATATAGGCATGTCATGAAATCATAATTTCACATAGAACTCGTCTAGAGACTCCGAATGTGGCTCTGATACCAATTGACAGGAAGGCCACAAACAGACCTACTCCAGGCATCGATCGGAGGGAGTCTAGAGAAGGTATAGACATGACCTTTTTCAATTTGTAAGATAGAAGATCGGAATCTGTTTACAGTCACCAGCAAAAGTCTACGACCTCTACCTCTACTTCGTCACATGAACGTCTGCTTCTAGTCACGGGACAAACATGATTGAATTGCTAGATTCAATCATGAATGTTGTTTTTCTCGTTTTTTGATTTTTCTGAACTCTCTGTTTTTTTCTATGCAGACACTCTGACAAAAAAAAAAAAAAAGAACTTTACAGAAAAAGAGAGGGGTCCCTATTGAAAAACCCTAGAAGACTTTGTGATAAGAAGTCTTCTGGACTTTGTGATAAGAAGTCTTCTGGATAAATCAATCTTTATTTTTGAATTTTGATTTGAATTCAAATTGACAGGCCTATCAGAGTGTGACTATGAAAAATTTGTCCAGGTTCAACGAACCTGGAAAAATACAATTCAGTCACATATTTAACTCTTAATTATATTTTGTTTAATTCCTATTCATGAATTAGCCTAAACAACTTTAGCTAATTACGTTTAGGTCCCAAATGATATTCTACCCATTAAGCAATACGTTCTAAATGTGTGACCCAATAGGTCCTCATAAAATTGGCATTTGACATTAATGATATTTAATGACATGTACAATAAGCAGTGTCTAGCAACACATTATTACTATCCAATTAACGAGAATGTCGGTGACAAGACAAAACCTTCCGTGATAAAAAAGCATAACATGTCTTAATCTCTTTGTCCAGGAAGTCATAATTGAACATGAGTCAGGGAATGTGTCATACTTGTAAAGTTCAATATCTGAATTCTCACGCCGAGTAGATTAATTAAACCGAATAAGAGAAATATCTCATATCTACTTATTCAATCATGGCCATGCATTTCATAATCTCACTCAACCAAGAATGCTATACAACACTCTCTTGTGATACAAGAGGGACAAATCTGTCACAGTACAAGTAGACGAAGAAGTTCAGGACTGTTTAATAAATTTACTTCTTTAATTAGATAGAATTTCAGTTAGAAACTTGTTTTATTTTTGTATTGTTTTCTTCCTGATTATTTTTTTATTTCCTAGTCTGATTAGGAAAACAATACTTAGCTTTAGTAGTTGACTTGGATTCTATTTCCTTGTCTGATTTTGAACACAGAACTTCTACTATTGAGGGTACTATTCACCATCACTGTTCTAGCGTATTGTTCACCATCACTATTCATCATTTATTGTTCATCTGAACTAAAAGTTGCCATTTTTCTTGAGTTTCTATTATTAGATTTCATATAAAATTAATTAATCCTCAACCCACCACATTCGCCTGCGTTAATTGGCATCAGAGCAAAGATCCCAGATGTCGGGCGAAAACATTGATCCTACTGTGGCTACAATTTTGCATGAATTGGGCAGAAGCAGAGAATCGCAAGAAAGAGACAGGGAAGAGCTACGATGAGAGATGCAAACCCGATCAGCAATGGTGCAACGATTACCTGCCCAACAACTAGCCGTTAAGCTTGAACTAGCCATTCAGCCTGAGCTAGCCGGCGGACAGGAAGGAGAGGACGGCAACAGCAAACAGGAACAAGAACCGCCACCAAGGGAGCTATTTCAAAGGGGTGTTTTGAGAGACCAGGAATGCGAACCAAGCTTTCAGCATCAACAAAAATCTATATCTGCTCAAGAATTCACCACACTCAATTCCCCCTATCGACAAGCACCTCTACCTGAAAAAAGGCCATTTTGGACTATTTTATAGTGCTAGAGTATGAGGGTCCTCATGTCACTTCTGAGCTACCAAGGGTGGAACCCCTTGACATGAACTCAAGATCCACTCCAACCGCATCAGTTGCAAAATCCTTTTCAGAGTCTAGAAGATCTACTGTTGTTGATGTTCCTCCTGTGATAGAACCCATCTCTGTGCCAGTATCTCATATAGCTAAGGGGACAAGTCCACTCAATCAGAGTCCAAAACTGTCAGGGAGTTCAGAGTTTGTCATGTCTGTTTTGCAGGATCCAAATTGTTCTTCTGCTTCCCCTTCAACATCACCCGTATCTATACATAATCCTTCAAATGGTATTCCAAAACAATTAGCTAATGAAGGAAGGAGAACACAAATGGCTACCATCAATACCTCTGAAAGATCTAAGAGGAAAACAGTAGAGTCAGAAAAGCAGGTTTTCCCTGAGTTTGTTGCTGTCTCCAAGGAAAAGAAGAACAAAAAGAAAAGAGTCTGTTATAGATGTGGGAAAGGATCGTATGCGGCATACAGGGAACATGCTGACAAGACTCAACGTGATGTTCCATTTGATGTTGGTGATTTTAATTGGGTTTCAATTACCAAGGATGAATTTTCTACAGGCAACTTCCGCAAGATTAGGGATAGGAAATTTGGTCCCTGTAGGATCCTAGAGAAGTTGGGACGCAACGCTTACAAGCTTGAGCTACTAGATGGTTATAGTGTCTTCAGAGTGTTCAATGCACAACATCTTTCTCGTTTCCATGGAGACACGCGAGCTTGAGGACAAGCTCTCTTCAAGAAGGGGAGTCTGACCTAGTAGAAGTAGACAAGCAAGCTCAAGATTGTTTAATAATTTTACTTCTTTAATTAGATAGAATTTTATTTAGAAACTTGTTTTATGTTTTTTATTGTTTTCTTACTGATTTTTTTTTATTTCCTAGTCTGATTAGGAAAACAATACTTGGCTTTAGTAGTTTACTTGGATTCTATTTCCTAGTCCGATTACGAACACAGAACTTCTACTATTATAAATAAGGATGATTGCCTAAGAGCTGGAATAGAATCTGCTATCAATAATATTTTCAGAGTTTTATCTCTTTCCTTGTGAACTCACGGTTTTGTTCTTTCTTTCTTCGTCCTTTAACTACTTTAGATTAAGGTTTGATTATAGGAGAAGAACCAAAATTTTTCGTTGTCTTGACCTCTGACGAGTTCAGAAGTCAGATTATTGAAAAGCCTCAAACTTTGACGGGTTATCCAAAGTTTGAGTTTTTGAAAGGTTTTTTTGTTTTCGAAATTGTTGCCGCCGAACTGTTCATCGAGGGTACTGTTCACCATTATTGTTCCGGCATACTGTTCACCATCACTGTTCATCAGTTAACTATTCATCATTCACTGTTCATCCGATCTAAAAGTTGCGATTTTTCTTGAGTTTCTATTATTAGATTTCTTACAGAATTCTTTAATCACATCCGATTGCGTCAATTGGTATTAGAGCAAAGATCCGAGATGTCGGGCGGAAACATTGGTCCTACTGTGGCTGTAATTTTGGATGAATTTCCCAGAAGCAGAGAATTGCAAGAAAGGGACAGGGAAGAGCTACCATGAGAGATGCAAAGCCTATCAGCAATGGTGCAACGATTGGTTGCCCAACAACCAGCTGTTTAGCCTGTGGATAGGAAGGAGAGTACGACAACTGCGAAGAGGAACAAGAACCGCCACCAAGGGAGTTGTTTCAAAGGGGTGTTCTGAGAGACCAGGAATGCTAACCAAGCTTTCAGCATCAACAAAAATCTATATCTGCTCAAGAATTCACCTAACTCTATTACCCCTATCAACAACCACTTGTACCTTAAAATGGGGCCATTTTGGATTATTCTATAGTGCTAGAGTATGAGGGTCCTCATGTCACTTATGAGCTTCTAAGGGTGGAACCCCTTGACATGAACTCTAGATGCACATCAACTGCATCAGTTGCAAAATCCTTTTCAGAGTCTAGAAGATCTGCTGTAGTTGACGTTCCTCCTGTGATAGAACCTATCCCTATGCCAGTGTCTCATATAGCTAGGGTGATAAGTCCGCTCGATTAGAGTCCAAGACTGTCAGTGAGTTCAGAGATTGTCATGTCTGTTTTGCAGGATCCCGTTCGTTCTTCTACTTCCCCTTCAACATCACTCGTGTCTTTGCATAATCCTTCAAATGGTACTCCAAAACAATCAGCTAATGACGGATGGAGAACACAAATGGCTACCTTCAATATCCCTGAAAGATCTAAGAGGAAAACAGTAGAGTCAGAAAAGCAGGTTTTCCCTGAGTATGTTGCTGTCTCCAAGGAAAAGAAGATAAAAAAGAAAAGAGTCTGTTATAGATGTGGGAAGGGATCCTGTGCGACATACAAGGAACATTTTGAGCTACTAGATGGTTATAGTGTCTCCAATGTGTTCAATGCGCAACATCTTTCTCGTTTCCATGGAGACACATGAGCTTGAGGACAAGCTCTCTTCAAGAGGGGGAGTCTGACCTAGTACAAGTAGACGAGCAAGCTTAAGATTGTTTAATAATTTTACTTCTTTAATTAGATAGAATTTTTTTTAGAAACTTGTTTTATTTTTTTTATTGTTTTCTTCCTATTTTTTTTCTTATTTCCTAGTCTGATTAGGAAAACAATACTTAGATTTAGTAGTTTACTTGGATTCTATTTCCTAGTCCGATTAGGAACACAGAACTTCTACTATTATAAATAAGGATGAATGCCTAAGAGCTGGAATAGAATCTGCTATCAATAATATTTTCAGAGTTTTATCTATTTCCTTGTGAACTCACTGTTTTGTTCTTTCTTTCTTCGTCCTTTAACTACTTTAGATTAAAGTTTGATTATAAGAGAAGAACCAAATTTTTTCGTTGTCTTGACCTCTGACGAGTTCAGAAGTTAGATTATTGAAAAGTTACAAACTTTTGACGGGTTATCCAAAGTTTGAGTTTTCGAACATTTTTTTTTTTTTTCAAAATTGTTGCCACTGCACTATTCATCGACAATGTTGTTCAGGCATATTGTTCACCATCACTGTTCATCAATTTACTATTCATCATTTACTGTTCACCCGGACTAAAAGCTGCGATTTTTCTTGATTTTCTATTATTAGATTTCTTATAGAATTCCTTAATCCTCAACCCACCACATCCGCCTGCGTCAATTGGTATCAGAGCAATGATCCGAGTTGTCAGGCGGAAACATTGATCCTACTGTGGCTGCCATTTTCAATGAATTGGGCAGAAGCAGAGAATCGTAAGAAAGGGACACTGAAGAGCTACGACGAGAGATGCAAACCCTATTAGTAATGGTGCAACGATTGGCTGCCCAACAACCAGCCTTTCAGCCTAAGCTAGCCGACGGACAGGAAGGAGAGTACGACAACAGCAAAGAGGAACAAGAACTGCCACCAAGGGAGCTGTTTTAGAGGGGTGTTCCGAAAGACAAGGAATGCAAACCAAGCTTTCAGCATCAACAAAAATCTATATCTGCTCAAGAATTCACCTCACTCTATTCCCCCTATCGACAAGCACCTCTACCTGAAAAATTGGCCATTTTGGACTATTCTATAGTGCTAGAGTATGAGGGTCCTCATGTCATTTTTGAGCTTCCAAGGGTGGAACCCCTTGACATAAACTCAAGATCCATTCCAACCGCATCAGTTGCAAAATCCGTTTCAGAGTCTAGAAGAACTGCTGTTGTTGATGTTCCTCCTGTGATAGAACCTTCACAATGCCGGTATCTCATATAGCTAGGGTGATAAGTCCACTCGATCAGAGTCCAAGACTGTCAGGGAGTTCAGAGTTTGTCATGTCTGTTTTGTAGGATCCCGATCGTTCTTCTGCTTCCCCTTTAACATCACTTGTGTTTGTACATAATCCTTCAAATGGTACTCCAAAACAATGAGCTAATGAAGGAAGGAGAACACAAATGACTACCTTCAATACCCCTAAAAGATCTAAGAGGAAAACAGCAAAGTCAGAAAAGTACGTTTTCCCTGAGTATGTTGCTGTCTCCAAAGAAAAGAAGAACAAAAAGAAAAGCGTCTATTATAGATGTGGGAAGGGATCGTATGCGGCATACAAGGAACAGGCTTACAAGACTCGATGCGATGTTCCATTTGATATTGGTGATTTTAATTGGGCTTCACTTACCCAGGATGAATTTTCTCCAGGCGATTACAGCAAGATCAGGGATAGGAAATTTCATCCTTGTCGGATCCAAGAGAAGTTGGGACGCAATGCTTACAAGCTCGAGCTACTAGATGGTTATAGTGTCTCCAATGTGTTCAATGCGCAACATCTTTCTTGTTTCCATGGAGACACGCGATCTTGAGGACAAGCTCTCTTCAAGAGGGGGAGTCTGATCTAGTACAAGTAGACGAGCAAGATCAGGATTGTTTAATAATTTTACTTCTTTAATTAGATAGAATTTTATTTAGAAACTTGTTTTACTGTTTTATTGTTTTCTTCCTGATTTTTTTTTATTCCCTAGTCTGATTAGGAACACAGAACTTCTACTATTATAAATAAGGATGAATGCCTAAGAGCTAGAATAGAATCTGCTATCAATAATATTTTCAGAGTTTTATCTCTTTCCTTGTGAACTCAAGGTTTTGCTCTTTTTCTATCTTCGTCCTTTAACTACTTTGGATGAAAGTTTGATTATAGGAGAAGAACCCAATTTTTTCGTTGTCTTGACCTCTGACGAGTTTAGAAGTTAGATTATTGAAAAGCCTCAAACTTTGATGGGTTATCCCAAGTTTGAGTTTTCGAAAGTTTTTTTTTTTCGAAATTGTTGCCACCGCACTGTTCATCGAGGGTACTGTTCACCATCACTGTTCTGACGTATTGTTCACCATCACTGTTCATCTATTTACTATTCATCATTTACTACTCATGTAAACTAAAAGTTGTGATTTTTCTTGAGTTTCCATTATTAGATTTCTTACAGAGTTCCCTAATCCTCAACCCCCCACATCCGCCTGCATCACAATCCTATCTTGATCATTCAACATTCCACAGCACAAATTAGGACCTATTCAATACATGCCTTTATTGTGCGCTCTGTTAAGAGTGACGTTTGACAATATCATAGTGTGCAATCTTTCATGTAGGAATCTTTGATGACCTCAAGTCAAAAGATGAGACATAATTTTCATAACGAAATCACCCATGACACTCATATAAAAATCCATGAATCGATTTCATAGCGGGGCAATCCAGTGCATGATACTCTACGTGTACGTATGTGATGATTTGATATCTCATATCCATGATGGTTGTCATTAATCAACACATACTAGTCTCAATGTGTAATTGATATCCTAATCTCAATAACACTTGACTAGGGACGTTTTAAGAATATATAAATAAACTATTCAGAGGACATTACATAATTTTTTTAATGAAACGCAAATATAAAAGTAAATTATATAATCATATGTTCTTAGGGCATATCCAACACCCTTTATAGGCATCTGTGAAACATAGGCATTGTTATCCGGCTATTGAGTCTAAAATTTGATCAATGCTAGGGAGTGGATATGAGTAATTCTGGTAGTATTTGTTTAGTGCTGTGAAATCCACACACATCCTCCACATTCCTTCTTTCTTCGGCACAACCATTGGGTTAGCTAGCCATTCTAGATACACTACTTCTTTCAAGATTCCAGCAGGGAGAAGAGCTTGGACTTCTCGAGCTATGAAATTGTTTCACTCTGAAGTAAAGGACCTTCTCTCCTACTTCACTGGTTTGACTCCTAGTTCGAGCCTGATCTTGTGTTATGCAATTCTCTTGTCAATGCTCTCAGGGTCGGTAGGTTGCCAGGCAAAGACAATCAGATATTCTTGTAGGGAGTCAACAAGCTTCCCTTTAAATTTGGAAGGTGAAAGCTCTCATATCTTTATCGCTTTCTCAATAAATTCTGGGTTGTGAAAAACTTTTTCTCCTCTACTGGCCACTTAGATTTTGAATTCATCATTCTCCTTTGGGAGATCGATGAAATCTCTCTTTTTGGTCTCCTTCAAGGTCTCTATACTACCTTCAGTAAGGTAGCATTCTGTGGTGAGCTGCCTGTCTCCTTCTAGGATGACCCAGCCTTCCCCAACCAGGATTTTCATGTAGTAGTTTATTAAGAAGATTTTCGCTTTTAGGTCCATGACCCCTCTCCCTCCTAGAATTGAGTTATAAGTTCCAGGTGCATCGAATACCAACTAATCCATGACCTCGGTGAACCCCTACCATGTACATAGACCATAGTTGGAACCGGTAGAATCCCTTCTATATAGGTCGTGCTACCATTGAAGCTAGTTAGAGCAATTCTGACCATATTAGCAAGCTTCTGCCTATCCCATTTGGTCAAATGTCTTTTTGTATAAGACATTAATTGCACTCCTCAACCAATATCTTGTGTACCAAGAAGTCAGCAATCTAGAACGACACCATTAGGGGCTTTAATTGTTCTCCCCCCCACCCCCAAAGCTTGCTTCTACCGGAGGTCGCTGGTTGTGTGTAGTTGTAGGAGGTCGATTTGTGGGACTCGTCTTCCTTGCTTCTAAACTCCTGCAAGTGGCGCTCCTTTACTAGCCTCTCAATCTCAAGTTTGAGGTTGTAGCAGTAATCCATGAGATGGCCATGGTCCTTGTGGTAGTGGCAAAATTTTGCCAGGTCTCTCTTGGCCAGGGTAGTTTTGAGAGCCCTTGGTGGCTTCAGGAGACCCTTCTTTTCCATGACCACTAATATCTCTGCCTATGAGGTCATGAGAGTAGTTGTCACTAGGTCTCTTGTCTCTGACCACGTGATATGGCAACTCAGTTGAGTCTGTCTCTAGCTCATAGCCCCTTCCATTCTTTAGGGTTTCTCTCAAGTCGGCCACAGGTAGGACTCTCCCTCATGATCATTCCTGTGTTCGACCTATTTCTTGACCTTCTTTGTCAGGCCAGAGGTTGTTCAATGCTTCTGAAGGCAGGGGCTGGTCAGGTTGTGTGTGACCCCTTTGATCTCAGAGTGGTTGCATCTCCCTCTAGGATGGCATAGGAGTGTGCCCTATTGACATGTAATCTGCTCTACCCGAGAGTTCTTCTAGGGCAGCCACCATGTTTCATAAGAGGTCAACTGGGATAGTCACTTGATTCCCCCCAAATCTCTATGGTCCGGGGTTGTCGCCATTGTTGGTCTGGACATGGTGTCTTTCTCCAGGCCTTTCCTACTCAAACGGAGGGTTCATTCGGTCCCTCCGGGATGGCCCAGACCATGTTGGTCTTGGCTACTCCTGTTGATTGTTCAGCTTTGGATTATTGTTATTGTCTTCTATTGAGGGCGAGTCGTTCGGCACTGCTTCTCCAATGCATAAATGGGTTTTGTCGGGCAGTCTACCACGACGTGGCTACTGAATGCGAATTGGTTGTGATTGAGTCATCGCGATTCTTGCTTATTTTTTGTATAGATAAGAAAGCTAGGCTTTTGGAATGTGCTTTTCCACTGATGGCACCAAAAGTGGTGGAGCTCGGAAGTAGCCTCCGTGTCACCCCAAACAGTGATGACATCCGTGATCACAAATTGAAAGGAAAAGGAGTAAGTCACCGAAGTGGGTTGTCACCTGGGAATAGCTCCAATCTCTAAGTCAGTATTCTAAGAGAGTAATCTTGAGTAATCAAAAAACTGTGTCCTTGTCAGTAGACTATTTGTAATTTGATTATATATTGAATTGAGTAAGTTACCTCTTTCATCAGGGCTCTTCAATTACGTGACAATAGGCAATTAGGATAATTATGAGATCCTATCATATCCTGCCAATTGCTCCTAGAATCATGGAGTTTCCCTAGCTTTGGATATCTTGCCATTCACGTCTCTGGTCGAGAGCTACAAGCTCCCTAACGACCATTGGTCCAATTTCACGACCTGCCCTTGGACATCGATGGTCTGGCCTATCTCTTCTTGGAGGTCATGCCGAGTGATCAAAGGCTCATGGAGGTTATTAGGAGTTGCTCATTGTTAGTCGTGGCATTGGAAGATGTATGAGACGGGTTGGAGCTCACCGAGTCGAAGGTCATGGTCTAGTGAGACCTTTCCTGAGCTCTTTTTGGAGGTCGGTGGTAGGAGGTCATTGCCCCTCTTTAGTCTTGACCCATGAGTCTGACCTGGTTGAGGCTTCAGCCCATTTGGGTTGACTTATCAGGGTCGTGCCTATTTCACTCATCATGTCGAAATGAGTGGAAGAACATGAGTTAATTGTAAATGAGCTTAGAGATGTTGAAAAATTGAAAAAGAGCACTTTGGATTTTTTAAAATATAGTTGTTTACAATATTGTCTCAAATTTCTCAATATGTATTGATGGACCCGAACAGTGATGGCCCCTGAAATCACAATAAGAGAAAATTAGATCAAGGGAGTGCGCTATCGCCTTAAGGAAATCTCCGATGCCTAAGTCAGTATTCTTTCTGAGTAAAATTGAATGAAAAATCACTTATATAATTCGTCTGTGATTTGATTGTGTATATCGAATAATAAATTGCCAATTAGGTGAAGTTACCTTATTGGAGTTAATCTCAATTACGTTAAAGTAGGCTTCGGGGATAATATCCCAGCAATTGCTCCTAGAATCATGGAATTTCCTTTATATAAGGTACCTTGCTATGCACGTCTTTGGTGTAAGAGTTATGAGCTCGTTAATGACCTATGAATCAATTTTGCGACCTCCTAATGATCGTCGAAGGTCTCAATGAGCTTCTTTAGAGGTCGCAATGAGTGATTTTAAGGTTTATGACATGTGCTAAGTGTTGGGATTTATGCCCTAAAAGGCTATCATTTTCTGAGAAAAAGTGTAAAATATTATAATCTAAATAAGTAATTTTTCCATATTAGCATAATATGCAATAAGGTCCAAATTGATTTAAATAGGTGATCTGTGTGTTGGGACGTTCAGCATAGTAAGGTACGGATCACCG
>JAOXNR010053832.1:0-13512 GCA_028571225.1 Parsonsia alboflavescens | reverse complement strand
GTCCCCCGTTGCGTCCTCTCCGTCAGTCCTCTGCCCTCTCGTGCACATCCCTCGATTTACCCCCACTGACACAAGGGACCTCTGTGCCTGTGGGCGGGGTTTCGCCGGTAAGGAACTTCCCCGGGAAATCACAGTCCAAATTACCCCATTCTGGAGGTCCGAGTTGACACGTATAACGAAGAGGTCCAGAGAAGAGAAAAAGAAAATAAAATTATAGAATACAGTGGAACCGGCTGGTCTATTGTAGGGCTGAAAATAAGTTAAATGGCCTAGCCTGTATTTGACCTGATCTGTTTATGTAGAAACCAAGACTTAGACTTTTTCATAAACCTGTTTAGTGCAAGAGTTTATGCCCAGGTCTTGTGTGAGGCTTGTTAAGCCTGTCACACCGATTTATGTCTGTTTTAATAATTTTTTATTTTTTATTTTCATTATTTTTTTGTAAATGCTTTTAAAATCTATAAAATTATATATTTAGAATTTGAACACATAACGTATAATTATGTTGAGATAATATTTTCCAACTTATTATTATTACTTAACATATATATTTTATATAATTAAGTGTTAGCATGATTAAAGGGCTTTTAGCCAAAATGGTTCCACATGCTTTGATCAAAACATTGTTGAATTCCTTATGATTTTTTTTTAGCCATTAAAGTTCTATATCAATTTATGGCACTCATTAAGGTCCACACCACCTAATTTCAGTTTTTAGCCAAAATGATCACACATGTTTGGATCAAACCATTATTAGATCCCTTATGATCTTTTTTTTTTTTCAACCACTAAAGTTCCATATCAATTTAAGGCAGCCATTAAGGTCCACATCACCCAATTCCGACTATTTTCGTGGCTGCTCTGATCAACTAACAAACTTGTTAGAAATTCTTAGGGATAAAATTATCTTTACATTTTAATCTTAAAAAAATAATAAAAAAAAAATGCAGCAAAATAAGAAAAAAAATGCAGAAAATTTGTTTTGTTTCTTTTAGCCCATTCTGATTGCAAATTACACAATTCCCCGACCCTCCTCAATAGCCCTATTCTTCATTCACGATCAGTAGCAACAACTTCATTGAAGTGACTTATGGCCACCGAAATGAAGACACTTCATAGTGAATACCACGAAATGGGAAGTCAAAAACATACCGGTAAGAACAATTTTGCATCTCTTTGATTTGGACAACCGAGATGGGTTTACAATTGATGCAGCTGAATATGGGAATGTTGGAGATTCATCAACCATAGTTGTTCACCAAATCTTTATGCTCAGAATGTTTTGTATGATAAAGGTGCCAAGAGAATGCCTCACATAATGCTCTTTGCCACCAAAACAATACCCACTTTGCAAAAGTTCTCGTATGATTACAATTACAAAATTGATCGTGTTTGTGATGCCAAAGGAAACATCAAGAAAAAGATTTGTCATTGCGGAGCTCGAAAGTGCATCGGGAGGATGTATTGAAGAAATTTTTTTTTTTTTTTTTTGTTGGACGAGCCTCCCAAGCTTTTGCTTTCCTTTTGTTATTGAGGTATGTGTTCTTCAACGATCTTCTTGTCAAGATTTGCTTTAATTTTTTCCCCTTTGATTAAGGAATCGGCTAGGGAGGGCATGAGCCATTGATACTAATTGATTAGTCAAACCAATGCAAATTTAGCCCTTTTGGGTTCTTGGAGTTTGGATGACATGCTATTGGATCTTACCAAGTTCTTTAGAATCTTATAAAATTAGCTAATCATTTGTTCATGTATTCTGTTCTTTGTATTTTGCTTTAATGAAATTAGAGAAGTTACAGAACCTCGAGAACGTGTAGAAGCTTTCTCTTTCCATTCCACTTGATAGAATGCAACAAACCAAATATATAAAGGAATAATAGCCTACCTTGTCATCCAAATTAGCTTGTTGATCAATTTCACATGAAACCTCTTTGGATTTCAGGTGGGGTTCTGACAATCACCTAATAGGTCACATATTATTGGGAACTGATCACAGCTTAATGTCATGTAAGGCAGAAGATAAAGTTGTTTTACCTTACATTTAAATTCTCATACTTCTCCCAATGTTTTAACCTCTATTTCTTTCCAAGACAGACGAGAATAGTGAATATGTCTCTTTTGCATTTTTCTATTGATTTTTTGTAGCTTATCTGTTGTAAGCTAAACTGTTTTTTAACTACAGAAGGTTCAAGGGAAACTCTTTTGAGGGTCCAATACCCAGTTCATTTTCCAAACTTTGATTTGATGTCAAATGTCAAACTTTGCAGGGGATTAAAGAATTGGAAGGCTTAGAAGAAAAGGCCAAAGCTAGCAGAGCTTGTCAGTTGGTGGTAAAGGATTTAAAAGAGGAATTTGTCAAAGACTTCATATTTCCTTGCTTGCGAGCAGGTGCTAATTGTTAGAATAAGTATTAACTAAGATTTGGTGGATAATATTGAGATTTGTTGATTTGGTGGAGAAGCACTCAGATGAACTTGCTGCTCTTGAGACATGGGACAACAGGAAACCTCATGAGCAGGCAGCTAAAGCCGAACTGACAATGTTTGTCCGTTTGATGCACTACTATGTTAGTATATACCGGGGCTGTTGAGAAGGGTTCGAAGGCATGAAATTGAAGTTGAAAAATCGAGGAGGAATGAGAAGTTGTATCATTGTGTTATGGTTGTTGCATTAATCGGCTTAGTTGTTGGTTTTTGTAAAATGTTCATGGCTGAATGCAAGTGTTAGTTTTTGCATGAATGTGTTAATGTTAGTGTTAGGTTTGTTTAAGTCTGTGAAGGTAGTTTTGTGTATTGTATTTTGTCTAATCTTGTTCATGGCAATGGAAATGTTTAATTCCCAATCTTGTTAATGGAATGCAAATGTTTAATCTTGTGTTCTATATTTTCTCTTTTGCAATTGAAGTTGTCTAAATATTATAGAACTAACTTTTTATTTTGGTTTCCTCAGTTAGTACATATCTCCTAGTTAAATGCTGAGTGTAGTTAGGCTTAACAACATTTAGCACCTATAAAATTTTGATAAAACAACAAAACAAGAACATCTATTAACTTATCTAAAAATTTAGCACCTATACAGATTTGAAAATACTCTCAACTCACTACCCAAATGAGTCTCAGAAGAATCAATTTTAGTATCTTTAGTAGAACCCATTATATTCTCTTCAAATGACTCTGCGGATTGTATGCTGTTACTTTATTCAAATTTTGTTGGTAATGTTTCCATCTGCATGGAATGAATTGTTGTGTCATACAAAGCATCTGCAGACTTGGATGTGAGGTATTGGCTTCTTTTTGCATGAAATGCTACCCTAGGCTCCTCCTCCTCTAATATATTACCATTATTCTGCAAGATAGAAACTGGCAATTTGGAAGTATCCTGAAGTACTTGAACAAGAGAGCCACACTTATTCCTCCTCTTTGCAAAAGAATACTCTCCCAAATTTTCAGGTAACATTGTTGCTGAATTTTCATAATTGCCATCAACTGTAGCTTTCGATTAAGACCAACGTCGGGAATACTATGACAACTGCTATCGGATGAAGTCCTGTGAGTACCATTTGAAGCTGCCAAAGGAGAAGTCCTTACATTTGAAGACACAGTTGCTGCAGTTCCAAGACCAAAGTCTTGCAAGCATCTCATTCTAGGAAGTACACCTGAATTATCATCATCTGCACTGATGACTCAAGCAGATCACCAATACTGATTTTGGTTAGGCTATTAGCCCACTCTCTAGCTGACAAAGCAGATGCTGATAAATGAACCTTTTCTCCAGATGATTCATACTTAGCATTGCAAATAAAGCAGATTCATACTTAAATGATTAGTGAAAGACCTTTTTCAATTCAACTTCCAGTTTATCTCTTTGCTTTTCAAGTCCTGATACCTCGACTTCTAATTCCTGGGCATTTTGAAATAGAACATAAATCATTTATAGCATAAACAATATAAACATTTCTAATTAATAAGGTAATTCACCCTTTATCATGTCCAGATGATACCTTTAAACATTTCCTCTAAGTACAAAAAGTAGAAACCATTCCCATTCCATACATCATCCCTTATGTATAGGCGAGAAGCATGATTATATGACATACAACAAAATTGCCATTACAGAACAGGCTCTCTCTCTCTAATGGAAGAATAAAGATTATGCTCAAAGGGAATTATTATTACTATCTTCTGCTTCAAACTCCAGCGGCTCCAAATGAAGATGATTTTCCTAGTTTTATGTTGTCTCTAAAGGAATAAATAATATAGGAAACCAAAACTGTAAAATTATGTTATACTAAACTCTCCTAAAACATACATGATCTAACAGTTCAACAACTGTGCTAATTTCTGTCCACGATATCTCCTACTATGGCAAACTAAGGAAATATAAGCGATGACCAAGCAAAGAGATAGGAGTACAAAAACCTTTTCTATTTCACTAACTTCACTTGTTTTTGTGACACGAAACTTTAGTGCCTACTCTTTCTGAGTTCTGCCAGAAGTTTAGATAAGCAAATTACATATGCAAACTGGAACAAAAAGGTGTGTTGTCATTTTTGAAAGTTTGAGAATTCAAAGAGAAACACATATGTTAATCATTTAGAAAGAATATTTTTTAAATACAACAGAATTGGCAGTCATGAAAACAAGATATTTGACAAAAAAGAAATCAATTCAAAAGCCCTAAACATCCCAAGATCATGGAACACCATCATTGGGCAGCGAAAATCAAGAAGAATGCATGAATATTTAAGATGAATGAAAAATATTCATAGAATTGACTTAATGGAGATATTTCAGACACTCCACAAAGTGGTTTTCTTGCATCAAAAAGTTCCTAGTTTCAAGTATCACTACACCATGTCTAGAAGAAGTTAGCAACTTAGATATAGCAAAAAAATATACGTAGTGATTGTTTGCACCAGAATACATAGTTAAGCAACCATCCTATGACCTCAAATCTTGCCAAAAACAAACCAAAACATCTACAAATGTCATACTAAACTCCACAAACCAAATCATCCTAAATGTCAACTACCAATATACAAAACAAATCATCACAAGATAAAATTCACTTCAAAAGAGACTTCTTGAATGTCCTCTCGGCCTCTTCACTAGAGAAATTTTTCCCGGTGAGTCCAAATACATGGCAAATCCTACACTTCCTTTTTGTTGTATTACTTACCTACAATATTGCACCAAACAATCTCGGTTAAAATTCAAAATTAATATAGCAAAACTTGAGAATGAAAGAGAATTATACTACCTGAGAACTTTGAGTTGGGAATGATACATCACCCCACTGATTTGCAATGACCATGTTTGTTTGTTGCTTAGTACCTTGCTGGACAAATTATTTTGTCGAACTTTTAGCAGCTTGTTTGAGTAAAGTATGACTTTTACAAGTCCTCTTGTTATGCCCAAGCTCTCCACATTTGCTGCATTTGTTACCACTGCATGTCTCTACATTGGTACTCTTCTGAGAATCATTTTGAGCCTCACTTTTTGCCTCAGTACCCTTAAAGCTTCGTTTTTTCTGCTTTGAACAACCTTTGCAACTTGGGGACAATTCCTTTTATTATGACCAACATTTTCACACTTGCTACATTTTTGAATTTTCCCACCAACCCTAGTCATCCTAACCTTCCCGACAACATTAATTCTTGTCTCACTTACCTCTCTTCTTAGGTCTTCCTGGTAACTTTAACTTCGATGGCACTTGTAAAGGAAACAATCTTGTAGATAGCCGATTGTTAGGACCATTTATGGGGAATAAAATGCTTTCAAATGCCTTCAAATAGTTTTCCATAGAGTAACAACTATCCACATAATCAAGTGGATCCTTGCCAAGTATTCCAAGTGCAGCAAATAGCTTGCACACAAGGGCTCCCACTAAGCTCCCATTTCCTATAGCTACATTTTCGATGTGCTAAGTAAACCACAAATTGTTCTTGCTTGGAATGTTTGCCTTGCCTTGTATTTGCGACTTGGCACATTATATCCCCAACAAAGCAAGCTAAGTAATCCCTTGATTGTTCCTTCAATTTGTCAACCATTTGAACTATCCTTGGACAGATTCTCCGATGTTGTTTGGCTATCCAATCTCGTTTTGGTTTCAACCTCTTCATTAAGAAACCTCTTATCCATTCAAGAAGCCCTAAAATTAGCTTATCCCTAACTTCCATCAACTGTCAATTGAAACTCTCACTATGATTATTTAATAACATGTCACACTTGATGTTCGGCTTAAAAAAAGCTCTACGCCAATGTTTGGGATTCTCATTCTCATTAAGCCATTCCCAGGCATCTTTATCTTGCTCTTTTATAGACTCCATTTTTGCCTTGAAGCTGTTTTCATAAGTTGATTTGGCACAACTCCACAACCTAAGTCTCAGAGCTTCACTAGGATATGTCTTCCGAAAGTTTGCATGAAGATGTCTGACACAGAATCGATGTTCTATCCCTGGCAATAACTCTCCCACAACTGGAATTAGGCCCTACAAAATACAAAACAGGGTCAGTCTTTTTACACACATATATATACATTTATCTATATTTGATATTATAATAAGCAAAACAAATACCTTTTGTCTGTCCGACATGATGCATCAGTCCTTTGTATCATTAATTTCCAAATCTTGCTTCATTAAATTTAGAAACCATTGTCATGTCTGTTTGTTTTCACCCTCCACAACTGCATAGATGACAGGAAAGACCCCGTTATTTAGATCAATTCCCACAGCAGTTAAAAGTACAATTGGATGGGATCCTTTCAAGAAGAACCCGTCCACAACAATAATCTTTCTACAACCATTCTTGAAACCTTGTTTCAATGCACTAAAACATGCATAGAATCTTCTAAAAATAGGGTTCTAGGTGTCTTCATCTTCGTAAATGACAACTACAATCGTAGAACCTGGATTGGTCCTTCTTAGCTCCTTAGCATAATCTTGAACTTGAGTGTATTGTTCTCTGTACTTTCCTTCAATCATGTCTCTTGCTACTGCCTTTGCCTTGTAAACATGTGCGTTCAACTCTCTATGCACTCTATCTTGAAATTGACTCAAGTCAAAATTTTTCTTGGATTTGAATTCTTCTAAATAGCTACTTGCTATGAATTTTTGAGATGCAAGCTTGTGATAGAATGTCCTCCCAAATTTGTGCTTTGGTTGGATTGTTCTTACTTGGAATATCAGTCTATGCTTGATGTAATAAGCATATACTTCAAATCACAATTTTCAGCTTTGCAAATTACTCTAATTCTTTTGTTATCATTCTTCTTAAACTTCACTGGTCTTCTCCAAACAATTCCATGATGAGTCACAGTCTCTTTAAAGTAATTTTTAGTGTCAAACTCCTGTCCACATCTAAAGATGGTGTCACTTAACTTGTTTTTGGATCTATATCTCTCAAATATGTGTCTTTTGGGGGCATTTTTATCTTCAGACAATGATCCATCTGAAATTAGCTCAAAATCATCATCAAAGAAATTATCTTCGCTATCTTATTGTATTTCAAACTTTATCTCCCTTTCCCAGATATCTAATTCTAATATGCCAGTAGAAAAATAATCTTTTCTACTACCATTTCTGTTGTCTTTGTTGCCAAAGGTCATTGCTTATCTTTGCAAATCATCAGCATCAAACTATTGGTATGTAGAAGCATCTTCTTCATTAGTTTGGTCTATTCCTTCTTGGTGGGCCTGTTCAGTTGTTTTCGGTAGTTGGACCAAGTCCAATATGTGTTTAGAAGCTTGTCCAATATCTTTTGCATCACCCATATCAATGTCGACATCTTCATCAATGCCCCCAACAATCATATTTTTAGCAATGTCAACTAATACTTAATTTCATCATGTGGGTAGCCCGCCATCATCAAACAATCCCTAATCTCTGTTTTACTGACAGCCATATGCTCATCATCACTACTCAATATATAATCACTATCATATAAATCTCCTAGGCAAGTATAAATTTCTTCTGCAGGAACCTGATTTGACTTTTTTTTATTTGTTCCCTTTGATTTTCCATTTAATTTACTTGAAAATGAAGATGTTATTTTCTGTTTTCCCTTTTTCTGATGTTTTCCATCTTCATCTTCAAATCCATCAACACTAGAATCAACTTTTGCATCTTTACTATTTTTTTCGGTCTGAATTTTTTTGTTACCTCTCTTAAAATCCCCAGGACTTGTGGTAGGTACCAGCTCATCTATTGAGAACCAAAAAGAACCAAGACACTCATTTATATTCTTTGTTGGATACACTGTATTTGATGAATCGAACTCCTTTTGTTTTCTCTTAGGACTTGGGTCAATTTGCAGCTTTTCATGGGCAGCTCCAGCAAACCTTCAGAGTAACTTTCCCTCCCCTTTTTACCTTTGTCATCCATTTCATTCACTGAAGAACCAAGTTCACTGTCTGACACGATTTTTTTTTTTTGTTTCCTCATAGGACTCACAACAGCTTGTAGCTCTTCTTGAGAAATCCAGATGGAACCAAGGTAGTCCTCAACAATCTCTACATCATTGCGACTATTACCTGCATCAAATGAATGGGAAGTGTTGGCAAGTGGAAATGAAATATTAGTATTTATACCTAAAGTAGACTCCAAATAAATATTAGTATTTATTCATTTGTATGGCAATTTCTACCATCCCTTTTTCTTCTCCATCTTTAACCATTTTTTCCATGTCTTCTTCACAGAGTAGTATTCTTCCCTTCATAGAAACTGACACCCAGTAGACCAATCTTCCAATAATATAATGAATATGGTTCTCTCACTCCTAACTTGTATGCAATAGAATCTAGATGGCAGAGTGTATTTTCTTCCCCAGAAGAATACTAAAAGTCTTCAACTTTCCCACCAACAAATTCAGACAAGGTCGGTCTTATAACAAATAACCTTCACAATAATTTTTCAATATGAAGTTTTGACCTAATATATTAATTAGAAATATGACTCTTATGACCACATGGTAAAGATAGGATTGGCAATTTTCTATAGCCAATATCCAAACAATAGACAAGCTAGCACACAACATAATTAAAAACAAGTTATACACGACAAATGTCAAAAACAAAACGCAAAGGAGTTATTGAAAGTCAAAAAATCTATTTTAAAATAGATATAAAGAATACAAGAACCCAAAAATGAAGAAACCACATTTGAACAAGAAGAGTCCTTTGTCGCATGTGAAGAAAAGGAAACCCACAAAA
The DNA here is from genome assembly GCA_028571225.1 of Parsonsia alboflavescens. Taxonomy (NCBI): domain Eukaryota; kingdom Viridiplantae; phylum Streptophyta; class Magnoliopsida; order Gentianales; family Apocynaceae; genus Parsonsia; species Parsonsia alboflavescens. The sequence goes on along the minus strand of JAOXNR010053832.1, from coordinate 4,302 downwards.
TTAGTTTTAATTTTTCAAAATCAAGTGCATCAAACTGCAATTATTGATGCAAAATTGTTCTTACCCGTATGTTTTTGACTTCCCGTTTCGTGGCCTTCAATGTGAAGTGTCTTCATTCTGGTGGCTGCCATCGATCGTCAGCCACTTCGATGAAGTTGCTGCTGTCGATCGTGAATGAAGACTAGGGCTGTTGAGAAGGGTTTGGGAATTGTGTAATTTGCAACTAGAATGGGCTAAAAGAAACAAAACAAATTTTCTGCATTTTTTTCTTATTTTGCTACATTATTTAATTATTTGTTATTATTTTTTTAATATTAAAGTGTAAAAACGATTTTGCTCCTAAGAATTTCTGACAAGTTTGTCAGATTAGCGCCGCCATGAAAATGACCGGAATTGGATGGTGTGGACCTACCTTAATGGCTGCCCATAAATTGATATGAGACCTTAATTGCTGAAAAAACAAAAAAACAATGTTTTGGTCCAAACATGTGAGACCATTTTGGCTAAAATCCTTGATTAAATAAGAAACTAAAAAGAATTTCTGCATTGTTAAAATAATATTTGTCTAATTACTTATTAAATTGTATTACGATTTAATACCTTATTTGATTTTTCTTGTTGAAGGTGTTCATAGCTAGTAACAATACTTAATATTTGATCTAAAATATCAATGAATCACAATTTGAATTAGTGTGTTTTTTACTTTATATGACTATATTAATTAAATTATATCATATTAAACAACATATTTTAAGTAAGTTGTATTGAGTTATTATAATTTATATTAGTTTTATAATTTGTTATTTTATTTCTTACATAAAATGATCAGATATGCTAGTATTTTATATTATTCCCTCAGTCTAGTATTGAATGTTCTGTTTTGATTTGATTAAAAATTAGATGTGTATTTGACTTTCATGTAATTTAATAACTTATTCTTCTCATAAGTGTAATTAGTCATGGAACTCTTGGTCAAGTGGATGTAAATCTTAAATTAAGGAGGTAGTTCATGGACTTTATACAAAAAAAATTATCTATTTTAAGATATCAAACATTTAATTTCGAACAGTTAAAAATAGAAATACGGATATTCAATTATAAAATGAGAGAGTATAATATATTGAAATTAAAATAAATTAATTTTTTTAAAAATGAAAACTTTATAAACATGCTTCAAACCAGATCAGACACAGACCTAAAAAATCAGCCTATAACAGACCACAGGCCAGGATCAAGCCAAGTGCCAGTTTCCACCCTAGCCCGTTGTATCTAATAATTTTAAAGGGGATGTGCTGCAAAATTTGTAGTCTGAATTTGATTGAATGTGGAGAAAGATTTTTGACGGCCAATGTTTTCTTTTTTTAATCCCACTTTAAGCAATTTGGCATTACATAAAAGCATAGGTAGTCCTGAGAACATAGATTAATTATCATCAAAAACTGTTGGAGAGAACATACCTTTGTTATCTTGCCAATAGAGGTATCCAAGAAATCTGGCAATGATAGGAGTCGAAGAGTGTGACCCTGCAGGAAAGAAATAAGTGAATTGAGTAAACTCAAGCTTAAAAAACTACTCCTTTTTGCCTTTTTTAATTTGTCACAATTTCAGTTTGTTTCCCCCAGCAAATACTTGTCACTCTATGAAAACAAGATTACGTTTCTTGTACCTTTTTTCAATATAACCTTGCCTCATTCCATCACTATTTATCATTTCAAATGCAAACTCAATGTCATAAAAGAGAATAACTAGTGTTGGGAAAATCTACAAATGGATACCTTAGTCTTTCTATTTACAACTTACATATAAATTTTAGGACTTTCTTAAAGGCTAGCTTTGACAAGTAAAAGAAAAATACACACACACAGAGGAAAAAAGAAAAAAAAAAGAGAGAGAGAGAAAGAACCCGCATGAACAAAAGAAAGGCATTTTCACTTACTGTTGGAGCTGTGTCAAAAACTATCCTAGTAAATTGGCCATATTCTTTTGACTCCAAATATTGCATAACCTGCAGAGGCAGTAACAATCAGGAGAAATGCATTGCTCAGAAAATAAAGCACTGTTCTGATAAACAATAGCAAGAAATCCATACTTTGGTAGTCACTGTGATACCTTTGAAATTGCAATAGCTTCATCTAAACCCGGTGGAGGAGTGTCCACAAGCTCTCCGAGTTTCAGTTCTCCTAGATATGATTACATTGAAGGAGAAACAAAAATAATTAAGGAAAATCAAAAGCTAAAGATTCACATGTTTATTCAGAGTAGGATAATAAGTGTATGTTAATATGCAAATGTTATGTGTTCATTAGGTCTGGGGAAGGAGGGGGGAAGATAGAAGTTTAAAAAAGATGCCTCTTCACTAGATTATTAGCTTAGAATTCTGCAAGTTCTCATGCAACTCTGTGTTTTCATATCTTGAACTAGTTGGAAAAGGTTTTAATCTAGAGCTGTCAATGTGTATGCCGGTTATACTATCATAATACAGATTCACAAACCATCTCCTACGTCATTACATTAAAGTTTTACTTTTTAACCTCAACTCGTTATTTGAATATGCAGCATTCATTTATATCAAGTCTTTTCTTTATTTTTGTCTGACTTTCATTCTTTAATGAACTTTCCAATGAAAATGGGTGTAAACCATTTATTCAAGGCAGCAATGAGATACATATATATTGTTGCATATACAAAAACAAGTTAAAAGTTACAGTAATTTATTACAATAATAATCGAGGATATACATGTGCACTGCCAATTCTAGAACCCTTAAGGTAGCAAGGACATTGAACAAATAAATCGTAAAAGCATCATCTTGTGCTTTTGGATAAATTATCAGTTGAAAACGAAGATGGGAACTCGTTTTGGGTCTTGGAGAACCCCGCGAAGATCTGATTTTGTTGTCCTGAACATAAAACAAAACTAGAAAGAAAATGCATTTTATTCACCTGATCAGCAAGCATACCAAGACCTATGCTATCCATAAAGTCTTTTACACCAGCTCCACCATTTATTTGACTTGCAGCATGAATTTCTTCCTTTGTTCTTTCAGGATTTATCTGTAAGCATGCCATAGTTTGTTGAACATTACAAGAATTAAATATTAAGATTTTGCGGGGGCAGGAGAAATATGCACCTCAAGTGCAGATAATGGAGAATCTGTCCCTTGAACAGGAACAAGAGTTAATCCAGTCAAATCCTAAGCAAAACTTAGAAATCAGTAACCGTGATTTATTCTCCTCAACTTACTAATAGGAAACACATTTCTTAAAGTTGAAGAAAAGTACCGCAATTTAAACTCATGTACCTGATCAAAAGAATCACCGGGTGAGTGAGCAGGATCAGTAGAAACAAAAATGGTGGAGTGGCCATGATTTGCAAATTTTACAGCAAGAGAAGCAGCACAACTTGTTTTCCCAACACCTCCCTTCCCACCCAACATAAAGTATTTCCGCTGTGTCCCAAAAACCATATCATCGAATCCAGCAACAGTTTCAGTGCGAGTGGCTAGTGATCTCACTACAACAGAGATCAATCATCAATGGTAACTGTATAGTTCACATTAACCTTCTGATCCTAAAGATAATAAATAACCCCCTAGAATTGAGAATAGGCAACATATCTATAACAGTACAGCGAGCAAGAAGTAGAAATTGCTCTATTGCATCAGAGCAAAATCTTTTTCCCAGTTGTGCAACGTTAGTTGCTATTTTACCCATTAGTTCACTACTTTTACAATTAATTTAGCCAACCCTATTATCAAATGCCACCTACAAAGAAAAGAGAGGCATCAATACTGCTCTTCAAGTGGCTCAACAATTCACTTCTCTGAATTCCCGTTTTGTTTTCTGTAGTAGAAAAAGAAAACTCATCTTTACATTTCCATGAAGCAATTAAATTCTCGTTCTCACATAAAAAGAACAAGCAAATGGAAAATCTAATGATGCATACGGAATTAAGGAAAAAATTTCAAACCTAACCTAATCAAGAAATCCAGAAAAGCTGCATAACCATATAAACAACTATCACTGCTTAACAGGACATTAATCAATCAAATATTCTAGAGGCCAATGCTAATCCGAGTGAAAAATCGTCAAACAGAAAAGAAAGGTGAAGTCTGGATGATAATGTACATAAAGGTCACCTCGAAACGGGTGTGTAACAGGCTTTTGGTAGAGCGAAACTGAAAAGAAGCTATTTTTGGTTAATTTTGAGAGATACTTATAGTTTTGAGATTTTGATAGTTGATGGAACAGTGCCTTCATTGCCATGGCTCTGGTCATATATATATATATATATATATATATA
>JAOXNR010053831.1:0-13514 GCA_028571225.1 Parsonsia alboflavescens | reverse complement strand
AGAGTAATGCTATGGAGTGTTTCGGACCCCACCTTATGAAGTGCTCAATTAAATCTCTAACAGTCAAAGTTAATGGTCAGTTGTTAAAAAAAAAATTCTTTATAAAAAATTATTTTTTCAAATATTTTTTATAAACTAAACCCTAACAAGATAAATTAAACTTTAGAAGTATTTGATTAAATTTTATTTTATTTTATTTTATTTTTTAAAAAAAAAAAGAAAGAAAGATAGTTGATTGTTAATTTTAATTGTTAGAGATTTAACTGGAGCACTCTATAATATTTTCGTATATATATATAGAAATTCTAGCATGTGCGATGTCACACAGGCCATCGAATAAGACAAACAGACATCTCCATTTCAGGAGTTACGGGGCAGCTTTCTCTTTCTTTCTCTCTCTTTTCTTGTTTTTTCTCAGCAACTATATCTCTCCCTTTCTCTATCTCTCTCTCTTCTCCTTGTTTTCTTCCTACTTTATCCTCTCTACCATATTTTCCAGGTTTTAGAGAGGAGTTTGATTTTGTACCCAAATTCTCTCTCTCTCTCTCGCTTCGTATGCAAGTACTTCCTTTTGTGGGTTTCAACTGCACCGAGTGCTTGTTCAAGGTTTGAAAAATGAAGCTTCTGATTTAATGCTCCCCTCTACCTTTGGTTTTCTTTCGCGTTCTAGATCAATGTTTTTGAAAGACTTGTGAGTCTTTGCTGGTTGTACTTGGAAAAGAAACAAATCCGGTCTTTGGGATTATATTTGATTTTCCAGTCACTATGTATCCACTGTTGCATTAAATCTTTATGGGTTTTTATGTACGCAATTCTATATTTCTTCCTGAATCTTCTTTGCCCACCCCTTTGTTGTCGTTAACGACTAAATATTTGGAAAATCCGATAAATTAGACGTATGATGCTTAAGTTCAAGAACCTTCAAAGTAGATTTAATGACGTTGTTTCGGTTGAAGACAGAGCTACTAGATCTAGGCGGCGGCGACATGGGCAAGATAGATATGTTACGGATGGGAGTAAATTTGCCTGATCTTGTTGGTAGATGTTGTTTTAGATGGAGGAAGAAGGAGGGTTGGTACATGGTGTTGGAGAAGAGAATGGAGCTGATTCAGAAAGAGGGTTGGTAGATGTCCCAGAAGCTTTTTGTCCCCCCTTTTTTTCGTTTTTTCCTTTTTTTAATTTCGAATCCAGGGACCAAAATGACATTGTTTCACTGAAGTGTTTAACCCTTAATGATTCCGTCTTATCGTACTTGGCTTTTTGTGCGACACCACACTCATCAGTTTTTTTGTATGTATATATAAAGTAAGCTCCCAAAGTTTGAAAAAAGTCAATTTTTTCATTACACAAAATCAGGATTGCCCAATGGCCCCTACGAGTGAAAACCGTCTAGGCTTTTGTCTTAACAAGCTAGGCTTGTTGGACAATCACTTAGTCTAAGCCTGACCTATGGCCTATTATAAACTTATTATTATTACTTGGCATATATATTTTATATAATTAATTATTAGCATGGTTAAATAAGAAACTAAAAAGAATTTTTTGCATTACTAAAATAATGTTTTTCTAATTACTTATTAAATTGTACTGAGATTTTATAACTTTTTTTATTTTATTGTTGAAGGTATTCGTAGCTAGTAACAATAGTTAATATTTGATCTAAATTATCTAGAATCATAAATTAAATCAGTGTGTTTGTTATTGTACATGGTGATATTAATTAAATTATATCATATTGAATAACATATTTTGAGTAAGTTATATTGAGTTATTATAATTTGTTATTTTGTTTCTTACATAAAATGATCAGATATTCTAGTATTTTTTATTACACGCTCAGTCCAAAATTGAATGTGTTATTTTGATTTGATTAAAAGAGGTGTATTTGGCTTTCTCGTAAATTAATAACTTATTCTTCTCATAACTGTAATTAGTTATGGACCTCTTGGTCAAGTAGATGCAAATCTTAAATTAGGGAGATTGTTAATGGACTTTATACTAAAAATTTATTTATTTTAAGAAATCAAACATTTAATTTGGAACAACTAAAAATAAAAATAGAGACATTAAATTTCGGAATGAGGGAGTATAATATATTGAAATTAAAATAAATTGTTTTTTTAAAAAAAATAGATTCTTTATAAACTTGCTTTTAAACAAGGCAAACTCATGCCTAAAAAATCAGCCTGTGACAGGCTCAAGCCAAGTCCTTGTTTAATGGGCCTGACTTGTTAACCTTAAGGCTTGACCTGACCTGCCTTGTTTCCATCCCTAGTTCCGACAAGGCAACAACAATGATATCAATTTTTAGAAGATTAAGTAATATGGTTGAAATATAAAATTAATTAAACCAAATAAAAGGTTTTGTTAACTATTTAAATTTGTAAAATTAATTGCAATTGAAAGGGAGTAGCAATTGTGGGTAGGGGTGCAGACGAATCAATTTTTTTTTCCGAGCTGGCTTGATTCAAGTCGAGCTACAATCCTGCTCAAATTGAGCCTCAAGCCGAGCTCAAACCACTTCCAGTTAGGCTTCCAACTCACAAGTTAGAATTTAATATTTATATAATATATTTTATATATAATTGTATTTAAATTATAAAGAATTATATAGATATTTTTAATAATAAATATAGTTTTAAATAATCACTTTTAAATATATATATATATAGAGAGAGAGAGAGAGAGAGAGATTTTCTTAAAAAAACAATTATATTAAAAAACTAAAAAAAAAATTAAAAAAATTCAAGTCGAGCCGGGCTTAAGCACAATCTGTACATTTTGAGCTCAAGCTCGATTTTTTTTGTTTAAACTCGGCTCGACTAGACTCGAGTGCACCCTAGTTAAGGGGCCAAGTAAGGTCGGTCCAAAGAAAGTAGTATTGAAGGGCCCATAGGGTGTAGTAGTGAAGAGGCCCAATAGGTAGGAAGAAACAAAACCGGATATATGTGAACAGACTTAATATATAAGAAGCGTTATCACATTCAAAGCCCAACTAAGGGAAGGGCCAAAAAAAACTTATCAAGCCGACTTCTAAGGCAATTTGGGTAATAAGTTGCTATACCCAAGGTAGAACCACATGGCCTAAAGGTTAACATAACCCATCAAACTTAAGGGACCAAATGAAGTAAAGGTCCAATATGATGGGCTTGAAGGAGCTTTTGGTTTTGGAATTTCACAACACAAAAAAAAGGGAAAACAAAGGCTTGACAAGTTGAAGTAGAAGGCCACAACACAAAGGATCAGTCGAAGCTTGTCGAGCATCATGAGCTTTCCTGAGCCAAGCGAGCTAGTCAGGCATCATGAGCTCTCCTAGGCCATGAGAGCTTGAGTAAGATCACAAGACCGCCAGGGACCATAAGCTTTCCAAATCCAAGAGTGCTAGAGTTAGATCACGAGCTTGCTAGGCACCGCGACCTTGCCTAAGCCACACAAGCTCACCAAACACCGTGAGCTTTCCTAGGCCAAGCGTACTCAAGTTAGATCATGAGCTCACCAGACACCACGACCTTACTTGAGCCACAAGAACTAGAGTAATACCACAAGCTCGCCAGGCACCGTGAGCTTTCCAAAGCCACCCTAGCTCGACAGGCTCAGAAGCACCTCGACGAGGTGCTAGGTATGAGCAAAATCCCCTTCAATCGATAAAGCTTTAACAATGTTTCAAAGTTATAAATTCACATTTTTATTATTCTTTATTCAAATATATTATCATGAGTTTGATTATATTAACTATCAATCGATAAACTTTAAAAAAAGATAATATAATCTTGCTAAAGTATAATGATTAATATAAATGGAATAATAATTATTAATAGGATAATCATAAAAGTTAAGTGATAAAAATATAAAGAACAGAGTATATAGAATATAAAGAAAAATTAGGAGAACATGATTTTTTTTAAGAAGATAAAGTATAAAATGAAACATTATATAAATATATATATATATATATATATATATAAATATATATAATTTTTCTATTATGTGTGCCCTCGCACATAGCTTTGCTGTGTGCTAGAGCCAAAATGATGACGTTTTGTTTGTTTGTCTTTTTTTTTATCCTTTTTTTTTGTTTTTGTGCCCCAACTCCAAAATGATGTTGTTTTAGTTGTTTTTTAAAATAAAAAAAATTGGCATCAAATCTCTCCTTCTCTCTCCCTATCTCTCTCTCTCTTCGTCCAAAGAGTGTCGATCTCTCTTTTACTCTACCGAGTGTTTGTTCGCCATCGTGGCAAGAGTAGGGGAGAGGGTGTGGCAGGTGCTCTGGGTGCGAGGGTCACGAAGGGTGGTGGGTGATGGTGGAAATGGCAGGGCTGGTGGTGGGTGTTGATTTTGGGTGGCCTCTGATTTAGCTACATCAATAGAACCAGCCTTGACTTTCAATTTTCATTATTCCTGCTGATAGTTGAAAAGGGCTTTCCTTTCCCACTTCCCGAAGTTCTATAAAAGTCAACCTTGTTGCTTCTTTTCCCACTGCGAGGGTGTGCCTTGGCCGGGTGGGTGCGGAGGTGTTGGGTGGAAATGGCAAGGTGGTGATGGGAATGGCAGGGGTGGTGGTGGAAATGGCAAGGGTTGGGTGCTATCGGCGTTGGTCTCTCTGCTTGCTGCTACGTGATTTTTTTTTTTTTGGAAACTACGTCGTTTCATTGGTGCACACCATTCACAGTGTGCGACGTCGCATATCCTAGAGGCATCGAATATATATATATATATATATATATATATACGAATTTGCAAAGGAGCGCTCCAACTGTTACTGTAACGGAATTCTTGCTCTGTTTGATTGGCTGCATGAGCACTGTAGCAAGAATTCTGTTACGGTAACGGTTGGAGCGCGCACTAATGCGCGTTCCGGAGCGCACCTTAACAAAACCTTATATATATATATATATATATATATATATATTATTTATTTATTTAATTATAGTTTCGATTTGGTTCATAACTAAACTAATCAAAATTTAAAACTCAATATTCGATTTAGTTTGATCGATCTTTTGATTTCCTTGAACATCCATAATTAATATATTTAAAAGTACAAGTTGACACAAAAAACACATACATTTCAAACGAAAACCTGAAGGGTGTAATATGTGAATAAGAGAATTATATGGACTGAAAATGGAAACAAGATAAAGTTAGGGACGTTAGAACCCGTGGACTAATTGGCCGGGAACAAAAATTTGGAGCCTCACTCGATGCCGAGTTTTTTGGCAAATTGGAAGTTCCTAAAATTGAGAAAATAATGAAATATCTATTTTTGAATTGAAAAATTTTAGAGGGAGACGTTGTACATGTTGCAATTTCGTGGCAAAGCACCACGTCACATGGCCATTTCAGGCAAGTCGCGAGCCACCATGGCGATTTCTTGAAAATCACCGCTTCAAGTGGTGATTAAGCTGCTAACTGAACTGAAAATCAGTGTTCCATCCTCCCCTTACGTTTTGTTGTTGACTCGATAGATGTCGCATTACGCAGTGGCGATTTGTTCTTGACGGGATGAAGCCAAGATCGGTCCTCTACGCTTGCCTCGGCAGCCAGTGTCGCCTTGTCCCTGCGCAATTAATAGAACTCGGTTTAGGGTTGGAAGCATCGAATCAACCTTTTATTTGGGTAATAAAGCCCGGAGAAAGACTTGCCGAATTGGAGAAATGGCTGACGGATGAAAGATTCGAAGAGAGAATCAAAGGAAGAGGACTTCTGATCAAAGGATGGGCACCGCAGGTTCTCATTCTCTCCCATCCGGTGATCAAAGGGTTCCTGACACATTGCGGTTGGAATTCAACAATTGAAAGGCTGTGCTAGAGCTTGCCGATGATCACGTGGCCTATGTTTGCTTTGCAGTTTTTCAATAAGAAGCTTGTTGTGGAGGTTCTGAAGATCGGTGTTCGTGTCGGAGTTGAGCCGGTGAGATCGCGAGAAGAAGAGAAGGTGGGAGTTTTGGTAGTAAATTGATCAAGGGACAAGTCGCCACTCAGGAATGCGACATCCATCTGGTGAAGTGGCGATTTCTACTCTGGCACGCGACTTGCCTGAAATCGCCATGTAACATGGCGGTTTGCTACGAAATGCAGCATGGAAGAGCGCCGCACCCCCAGATTTTCCGACCTAAAAATCGACAACCCATTATTTTATCGATTTCAGGGACACCCTATTCTGGCAAAAACTGTTCGATGCGTGGGGCTCAATAACTTCTTTGCTTCAAAGGACTGAAGATAATCGTCAGTCTCCAATGGTTCGCAAAGAATTTCGAGACTCCAAGACAGGTAATGCGGAATTTCTTAATCTTATATCCAAATCGAAGCCAGCGTAATTTGATTCAAATTTCCGCCGATCTTTCAAATTCTACAGTTTGAATATTCACTGTACTTCTTGTGTTCGACAAAATTCCTCAAACAATTCTAGCTATGAAATCGTCATTTCCAGGTCTATTATTCGCAAAATCATTCGATGCTGAGAAATGTGAAGAAAATTGGCTTGGGCAAAGAAGATCATTACTTTTGGAAGCAAGTGGGTAAGGCATTGTTATGCACCTACGCACTGCTCGGGCTAGCATGGCTGTGGAACGAGACTTCACCACTTGGATGGTAGAATTTAAAGCCAAGACCCAAAGAGGAAGGAGAGCTCGATCACCTCTACGAACGCCGGAAGTTTCCGTACCCAGGCGATCAGGAAGCCGTGGAGGAGTTTGTGAGGAAAGGAGGGATGATCGGAACCACAATTGGACCCAAAGGCGTTGTGGAAATGGATAAAGATTCAGTTAATTATCAGAAAGCCTTACAGGACAAGAAGTTTGATCAGGAAGCAATGAAGTTGTGGATCAGGATGAGAAGTGAAGTCATTGCTGGACTTTAAGAAAAAGGCTTCGATGTTGAGTGATCCCTGCCGAAAGGAAGTGCTTGTAAAATGGTAATCAAATATTTCGTGGTATTTGTAACCCAAGTCTCTTTTCACTGTTAAATCTCGGGCTCTATCTTTCTAAATCCATATTTAACACTTGTATCATCAATTATCCAATTAATTGGTGTGGTGAGATTGCAGGCTGTTTCTGAGGATGCAGACTGTTTTCCTTTGGTGATGGAATTATGCCCTGGTGGTTGATTGATCAGACGACCAAGGTGAGCTGCTATTCCGAACATCAAGCTGCTACCATATTTAGAGACTTGATGCTTGTAATCAATTATTTCCATGAAATGGGGGTTGTATATGAAGCCTGAAAACATTCTTTTAACTGCTTCTGGAAAGATAAAGCTTGCAGATTTTGGCTTGGCCATGAGGATTGCCAGAGGTAAAAATCTTAGCTCCTTAGAATAGTTTCATTTCCTGTTAAGCTTGCATGGGTGTAGTGTGTCTGAAAAATTGTATCTGTATTTCCTTTCTTTTTCAATGAATTACCATATTCATATCTTACTCCTGCCTTATAGCATGCATGAGGGTAGTAGAGTAACTATTGTGCATTGTGCCATCTGAAAATTGTTAATAGGAAGAGAAGAAGAATTTATAGCTGTTCAGGATGGTCTAAAGTTGAAGCTATGTTCTTTTGTTCACTTTGTTTCACATGCTTAAAACTAAAATTTGGTGATGGATTAAGATGCTATCATAGAGATTGCCATTCCGCATATTGGCATGAAAATGTGGGTTTGAGAGAGTCACTATCTAGTTCAAGGGTTCTACTACTGTTTCTAGTCGTCTGCTTGGATTAACGTAGATACCTATATGGATAATTATAAGTGAAAATTGAAACAGAACCAAAGAACTTGAAACCCCAGACAACATTTTAGGGCATGGACCCTTCTCTTAAGGAGTCTGAAGTTGTCCTAATAAACAACAACAAAAAATAATATATTTAGATGGAGAGAAATTGAAAAAGAAAATTATGGAGAGGAAACTGTGGGCAGGTAATCTCCATTTTTGCCAAAGATACAGTGATCAAATAAACTGTTCTTTGATCCTTGATGTTATTGGTTTCCTTCCCTTGCCAAGGTCTGGAAGTTCTTACCTTCCATATCTTTGTGATGCAGGAATGCAGATTTTAAACTGTGAATCTCACTTTGACTTTGGCCTTCCTATAATTTGTGTCCTCTGTAGTCAGTAGGTTGGGCGAATGCAAGAGAACCCCGAGATTCATTATTATCAGGATCGTACCAATAGAAAAATATCGTAAGTGTATGCGATGCAAGGCCAACAGCACTAGTAGAAATCAAATTGTTCGAGCTCGGAATGGGTTCAACTTTGGCTGAGTGATTGGAAATGGCCTAATGGACAAAACCCATCACTTCACCATGGACTGAGGTAGTTTTGGGCCATCCAAGATTGTTTTGTTGGACTTTTGGGCCTTTTTTTTATTTTAGGGTTATTTTGGTAATTTTGTTGTTTTTTTATGTTGGGTTAGGGTTAGATTATATTATCCTAGTTATTTTCGAATTAAACAAGTTGTTGAATTTTGATTAATTTTCGACTATTTTGTCATAATATAGAAAACTAGATAGTTTTTACAAATTTTCACCTTTTCTTTTGTTTAGCCTGTTTTATTTTTCGTGATCTGTTTTTGCACCATTTGGTATCAAAGCACTAGGTTACCTTCACCAATGGCTAAACAGAATCGTGTTGGTCGTGAACGGTGTCATGCTGGAAGGGGACATAGAGTCGTTCATGAGGAAGATGAATAACCTCGTCAACGAGACATGTGAAATAGAGAAAACGAAGAGCTAAGAGGGCGGATCCAAGACTTGGAACGGCAATTGGCGCAGGCTAGGTTGGGCTTTCAATTTGAGGCGGGGGAGGAATCAGAGATTGAAATCGATGATGAGGGAGAAGACGTCAATCCGTTTGGAGTTCTGAACCAAAGGTGTGATCGAGTAGAACGACCTAGCAGATAATCATTTTTCTAGAATTTCGGTATGAAAATCGAAATTCCCGATTTTGATGGTAAGGCTCATCCTGACGAGTTTATAGATTGGCTACATACTGTTGAACAAATTTTTGATATTCAAAATCTAACTAAGGAGCAGAAGATTAAACTTGTTGCAATTAAATTGAGAAAACATGCGTCAATATGGTGTTAGCATGTTAAGAAGTAACGTGCGAGAGAGGGGAAGTCGAAAATTGCGACTTGGGATAAGATGATGAAATTGTTGCAAAAAAAAATTCTGCCTACTCATTTCAACCAGGAGGCGTTTATCGAATATCATAATGTTAGGCAACGTGAGTTGTCGATGGAGCCGTATATTGAGGAATTTGATCGTTTACATATGAGGTGTGATGTGGTCGAAGAAGATGAGCAGATGGTGGCTCGGTTTTTGGAAGTATTGAGGGTTGAAATTGCGGATGTGATTCAATTGCAACAATACTGGTCATATGAAGATGTTTGCACACTAGCTCTAAAAGTCGAAGAACAATGTAAACGAAAGAACAATGGTTCAGGGCCTAGATCTCCGAATGGATTTCAGAGCAAACCTAATAGTCAATCCTCTTCAATGGCGGCAACTATGAGTAAAGGAGAAAAGGGTAAATCAATAGTCAAGGAAGGACAGCACAGCTGAACTGGCAAGGGAGCAGCAACGGCTAAGCACTGTTTTAAATGCCAGGGTATTGGACATTTTGCTGCAGACTATCCAAACATTTAATTCGTGACACTCAATGAGGAAATCCTTGAATCGGTGTTTGATGAAGATGAAGAGGAATCTGGCGACGTACAAAATGAGGAGGATATTGTGTATGCTGATTCGGGAGAGTCACTTGTGATTAGGCGAGTGCTAAATGTGGCTGTAGCAGAAAATGAGTCATGGTTGCAACATAACATCTTTCAGATGTACTGCCAAAGGAAAGTAGTTGTGAGAATGTGGTCTCCACCACAAGGATAGAAAAATTAGGTTTAGAAATAGTTGAGCACCCACAGCCCTATAAATTGTCGTGGTTGAAGAAGGGTAACGAAGTGAAAGTCAGCAAACGGTGTCTGGCATGGTTTTCGATTGGGAAGAAATATACTAACAAGATTTGGTGTGATGTTGTCTCTATGGATGCTTGTCACATTCTGTTAGGGAGGCCGTGGCAGTATGATAGGAGGACGAAACATGATGGGTTTCGAAACACATACACCTTCAGTAAGGATGGCAAGAGTATCACACTGGGTCCTTCAAATTTGAGGAAGGAGGCAGCGAAGAATCTACTATCCAGAGCATAATTTCTTGAGGAAACGAGCAAGGCGACAGAAATTTTTACATTGGATGTTTTGGAACAAAATGTGGACCAGTCCGGACTTATTGAGCAGATTGCTCTAGTGCTGCATTAATTTGCTAATGTAGTACCAAAAGAGATGCCTTCAAGTTTGTCACCTATGAGGGACATCAATCACTGTATAAACTTCGTGCCTGGTATTGTTATTCCTAATAAGGCAGCCTATCGTATGAGTCCTAAGGCGCATGAGGAGCTACAGCGACAGGTGCACAAATTGAAGGAAAAAGACATTGTCAGTTCAGCTATAGCTACTCCACTAGACCTTGTTCCATTACCGGTTCACAATCAGTTCAGCTCGGATGCAGAGGAACATGCTAGAAAAATCAAGGAGGTGCATTCTCAAGTTCATGCTCGGATTAACCAACAAAATTTACTATTTAAGAAGCAAATTGATAAGCATCAGAAAAAGGTTATGTTCGAAAAGGGTGATCTGGTTTGGATTCAGCTCAGAAAGGAGAGGTTTTCAACGGGCAGATTTGGGAAGTTACATCCTCGTACAGATGGACCATTCAAGATGCTTGAATGAATTAACGACAATGCCTACAAGATTGATTTGCCGGGCAGGTATAATGTGTCAAGTACTTTTAACGTTGCTGATTTGTCACCTTACCACTCAAAGGAAGAGGATTATTCGATAGTTGACGTAGTTGGTGAGGACAAGTCAGATTTGAAGGCTAATCTTTTCCTAGTCGGGGAGGATGATACAATGCCAACAATACTAGTAAAAATCAAATCATTCAAGCTGGGAATGGGTTCAAATTTGGCCAAGTGATTGGAAATGGCCTAATTTACAAAACCCATCGCTTCGCCATGTACTGAGGCAATTTTAGGCCATTCGGAATTGTTTTGTTGAACTTTTGGACCTTTTTTATATTTTAGGGTTATTTTGATAATTTTTTTGTTTTTTATATTTGGTTGGGGTTAGATTATATTATCCTAGTTATTTTCAAATTTAGCAGGTTGAATTTTGATTAATTTTCGACTACTTTGACGCAATATAGAAAACTAGACAGTTTTCATAAATTTTCATCTTTTCTTCCGTTTAACCAGTTTTTTTTTTCGTGGTCTGTTTTTGCATCGGTCTGTGAACGACTTATTCATCCATTGAATTTCTGCCTGTTCTTTTGATCTTAGAATCCATTTGGACCATTTGTAGATCATTTGACAGCCTTTTTGTTGTTGATACTGCAGACGGGAAGACACCAATGCATTTCTATATTCCCCGGATGAGTTAGGTCACTCTGTTGATTTTCTCTTCTTTTTTTTCTGTCTATTTATAAGTTTATTTTCTCCCCAAATTTTTTAGCGGCAAGTTTTTATGTTTAGACATCTAATGTTGGATGGAATAGACTGTTATCATATGTGGGGTGGTTGGGGTTTTCTAATCTCATTGGTTACTTTATGTTTGCCGGTCTTTGTAATTGATTTTCTTCTGGCCATAAATTAACTGGTTTGGCTGGAAGTCCCACTTCTGTTGTTGCCAAGGACACTGAGGACATGACCTTTCAAACATGAGCATATAGACTTCGGGGGTGCGGGGGAGCTACCCGGGTTTCTTCCAGCTAGTTTTTGAAGCAGGGTTATCATTAATGACAGTATTCTTCGTATTCGAACAATTATGGTCAGGGGCAAGAACATACGTCGAGAAGTTGTTTTAGTTTAATAATAATAATATTAACTAATTAATTGCCTTGAATTTTGAAATATAAAAAAAAATATATATATTCATATATTGTAATGTAATAAAATTGAATATCTGATTTTTTAAATTAATTATATATTTTTTTAAGAAATTTATGTTCATATATTTAAAATGAATTAATTCAATAATTTTCTTTTTAAAAAAATTCTCTAAAATGAGATTTTCAATTCTAAATAAAAATAGTATTAATTTGTTAAATATAAAAAACTATTTTATCCATTTGACATTGAATGTTCTCTTTTTAACTTTCATAGAAATTAAAAATTATAGAGTATAAAAGGATATGTAAATCTGGTGGAGTATTATAAATAAGATTTTTTGATTTTTTAAAGTCAAACCAAAAGTCGGCTGGTGTGAGCTATTGTATAATTCAACCCTCAAATTTCAATCTTTTGGAAGTTTTGATTCTTAAAAAAAAATTTTTTTTTTTTTTTTGTCTTTATCATTCTTAAAGTTTTTTTTTTTGACCTTTATCATACTTAAAGTTGACTTCAAAATTTGATAATTTTTTTTAAGAATCAGATTAAAAAAATCAAAATATCCGATCTTAAATTATTTAAAATGTTTATTGGTCCGTAAAAGTTCTTTCTAAAGTTTAAAGGTTTTCAAAAAAAAAAAAAATTATCGAATTTTTTGTCCTTTTCGCTGGAATCCATTGAAAATTTGACAAAGTAAAGATTTCAATTTTAATATTATTAAATTACTAAGGGCAATATAGGAAATATATAATAAATTTTGAAAAACATCTCGTTAAATTTGATCCCTAAAAGATTTAATTGCTGAATTTGATTCTTTTTTGTTTTGTTTTATTTTCTTTTCTTTTTGATAAACTTTTCAGATCCACAACTTTTAAAGTTGTAATTTCGTCCTTTTACTAGAACATAGTGAACTCCTCTTTCAAAATTTTTTTTTTTTTTCAAATTTTTTTAGCTTAATATCACTATTCATGCGTTATTTAGGTTAAATGGAAATTAGAATGTGTATAAGTTGGTCTCTGAACCGAATGCAAAAGTTTGAGTTCAAATATATTCAAATTTAGGTCAATTAAAAGGCAATATACTTACCTATTAAATTTTGATCAATTGATATCTATTCAACAGTTTTTTTTTTCCAAACAAAGATGTTCAGCTGTTCCCATAATTGAAGTAACAATACGTTCAGCGTATATACAAATATATATATATATATATATATATATATATGGATTTGCTAAGGTGCGCTCGCGCCTTAATGCACGGTTGTTTTTGCTACAGTGCTCATGCAACCAACCAAGCGGAGCAAAAATTCCGTTACGGTAACGGTTGGAGCGCGCTACGGAGCGTACCTTAGCAAATCCGTATATATATATATATATTAATGTGTGTTTGACCATGCACACTAACGTGTGCAATAGTTAGTCAACTAACGGTCAAACTTAACGGTTTCTATTTTTTTAAAAAAAAAACAATTAATTAAAATTTAATCAAGTACCCATAGGGTTTAGTTTATCCTCTTAAAATTTAGTTTATCGTTAGTTGACTAATTACTACACATGTTAATGTGCACAGTCAAGTACATGCTAACATTACTCTAT
>JAOXNR010053830.1:0-13516 GCA_028571225.1 Parsonsia alboflavescens | reverse complement strand
ATAACATAATTAAGCTAAGTTACATAAGATAATGGCATGAAAAGATCATAAAACTTAGCATAATTATGTGCAAATCACTATTCCAAACCTTAATTGTCATAATGCCCCTATTATCGCAACTCGGTTTCAAAAAGATTAAGGAAAAAACATTGGGCAAAGATAAGAAAAACAGATAACATTCTGTGAGCAGAAGTTCCATCCCCTTATCGAATCACCCTTACAACTCCTAAATTTAATTTAACAAGCAATTACATTTCCAGTGCCAATTTGCATTTATCGGAATCCATTGGGTATAAGATTTATTTTTTTCGCCAATGAAGGTAATCCTCCTTGGATCTTTGATTTATTGATTTGTTTAAGGTTTTGGCTTTGGCAAAGTTAATATCTCTTAGCTTGTTCTGGGGGTGGCAAAATGAATATTGAACTACTCATTTAAGTTAATGATAGCAAGTACAAACCCTCCCCCTTCTCGCTAAAATCCCTAGAATATTCCGTAAGAAAGATGGTGGTTGTAGTGCAGCCACCTGGAACAGGCACGCCGCCAGGCCCCTCTCCATGGGGAAGAGACTCTTTCTCCTCTCTTTTCAAAGAGCAGCCCAGTCTCACTACTACCCCCACCATATTGATGAAGCCACCTCAAACTTTCAAGTGAGAATCAGCCCTCTTCTTCACCAAGGCGGAGATTGACAAACTATTAGAGCCATTCAAGTTGGCATCGATTGGGAAAATCTCATATGGGAAACTTTCTCTCGACACAGTCTGGAAATCGTTTCAAACAATCGGCCTTAAAGGAGACAGCTCAATTGGACTGATCGACTTACGCCACATATTAATACGACTATCGCACGAGGAAGACAACTGGCGGCTGTGGCTAAAGGGCTTCTGGATACTCAATGGCGTTTCGATGAGAATACTTAAATGGATGCCACAGTTTCATGTGAGGAAGAGCCATCAACGATCCCGGCATGGATTTCCTTCCTCGATCTCCCCATCGATTTTTTCAGGAAGGAAATCCTACACTCGTTCTTGTCGATTATCTGAAAACCATTAAAAGTTGATATTCCTACTGTGAACTTATCGAGACCAAGCACAACACGGGTGTGTGTTGAGTTAGATCTGCTGCACACATTGCTAAACAGATTCTGGATCAACCCGGAAGATTCGGGATTTTGGCAACCAATCAAATACAAGCAAAAGATGAGATATTGTTCATACTGTAGGAAAGTCGGACACTCACAAGAGCAATGCCGTGTGAAAAACCCAGAACTAAAGCAAGCAAAGTCGCTGGACAAGCCATACAACAAGTGAGTCATTCAGCAGCAAGCAAAAGGGAAAAATCCGCAGGTCTAGAAACTTAAGGCAATTGATACGATGGACCCGATAATTAAGCTATCAATGGGGAAACAAACAACGCCGGTGAAGGGCGATAGAACAGAGAAAAATCAAGGCCAAGGGCACATCATATAGACAGAATGCCATGAGAAAGAGCAACCGACTGCACAAAATTCTGACGGCAACCCTGGCTTGAGCAAGAAAACATCGCCAATGGAAAATGGTGGAGAAACAGACACAACTGCTATGCATGTTTCAACTGACTAGCAAAAACCAGGCATTCAGGTGTAGGATGGAAATCCTCTAACATAGCAGAATGAAGCATCGAGCTCGTTGGGGGAATCTGCTGCAGACGAAGATGCAGTTAACCCAACTCGAAAAGATAGAAATATGAAGTTTGTCACAAATATTGAGGGATTAAACTTGCTTGTGGAACTACAGGGGATGACTGATGCTCAGTCCTTTAACCCCCCTGCACCGCCAGCCCCCAAGTGCTGTTAAGAAGAAGGAAGACGTTCCCCCTTCAAACGTGGTTACAAGGCAACAATCCTGGCTTAGCTCCTTCTCCGATCAATCAATATGAAGAAGCTTGTAATCTGGAACAGAAGAGGTATTGGCAATACTACCTCTTTGGATAAACTAAAACACCACATTTTAGTGTGTAAACCTCCGATTGTAGCTATATTAGAACCGATGATTAACTGTTCAAAGATTTCCTCTTATGCATTGAAGCTTAAAATGCCCCGTTATTACTGTAATTCAAAAGGGAAATTTTGGTTATTTTGGTGCTCTGAATTGCTGCAAAATGTCATATGAGACTCAAACCAAATGCTGTCTTGTTCGATGGAAAGGTACATGGGTTTGGATGAATTATGCACGATGTCCTTTGTTTATGTACCTTGTGATTATATTGCTCGGAGAACGTTGTGGAAGGAGATGGCAGAATTTTTGGCTTTTGTTAAAGGCCACGGCTGATTGGAGAGCACTTTAATGTGATTCAGTCTCCGGATGAAAGTTTAGGATCTCCTCTAGCAATACGACCAGCTAGGGGATTTAATGATTGTATAGAACACTGTGGGCTCTTAGACTTACCTTGTGTTGGCAGCAAGTACACCTGGGACAGACTCACTTTCCCTCCTCTTTGGAGATGCTGAGACAAAGTTTTGGTGAATAGATTTGGCAGAACACGTTTCACAGTACCTCAGTGGAGCATCTGCCACGAATATTATCAGATCATAATCACTTACTTATTTGTGGCCGGCAGCCAAGGACTTCGGCTTTTTTTATTCCAGAATATGTGACTAAGACACAAGGACTTTCAAGGGATAGTCAAGTCTTCCTGGCAGCAGCTTGTTGAAGGCAATGGTATGCGCCAACTAGATAGAAAATTACTCAAATTAAAAATGAATCTCACAGCCTGGTACAAAGACATATTCGGTCATGTGGAAACCAATGTGAAACGGGCTAAGAACAAGTTAACAAGTCTGGAAGAAGTTTACATGGCGGACAGCACGGAAGAGAACCGAGAGAACCTGCACAAAGAAAGAGCTGAACTGGTATGTCATCTAAAGGGCCAAGAGGTTTTTTGGAGACAAAAGTCTAGAATTAAATAGCTGCAGGAAAGCGAGGGAAACACATCGTTTTTCTCTCAATATTGGCATACAAGAAAGGTTGTCCTGTAAATTCATAAAATCCAAGATATGGAGGGTCATTGGCTAACTGAAGTTCATGACATTGAAAGGGAAGTAGTGGCATTTTATTCAGGGTTGTTATCAGAAGATCCGGGCTGTCAGAGAGAGCAGAATAGCTTCACAGCAGCCATATCGACAACAATCAGCTCAGCCAAGAACAGAGAGCTACCGACTTTCCCTAATCTGGAAGAAGTGCGGGTAGCGGTGTTCAGCTTGGACGGAGAACGTGCCTCGAATGTGGATGGCTTTCTAGGCAAATTCTATACAACATTTTGGAACTTGACATAACTGGACATGCTGCAAGCAGTGAGGGATTTTTGGTAAGAGTGCGGATGCCTCAACAATTCACCTCAACTCAAATTATCCTAATCCCAAGGGTTGACACCTAACAACCTTTGCCGACTTCCTACCTATTAGTCTCTGCAACTTTTCATCCAAGGTAATTGGAAAGATTATTTCCTTACGTCTTGCTAAGTTACTTCCCGATTTGATTTACCTAAACCAAGGGGGCTTTGTGAAATTAAGAAATTTCTCTGAAAATATTCTCTTAGCTTTCAAATTGATTCACTCTCTGAACAAGAAATGCATTGGGGGGAACATGATCTTAAAATTAGATATGTTAAAGGCTTTCGATAGAGTGAAGTGGTCTTTTCTATTGGAGGTGTTGCGAAAGTTTGGCTTTGGAAGCCATTTCTTGAACCTAATATACAACTACTTGGCCTTTAGCAAATTCTTTGTCACTATCAATGAGAAATTGTGTTGTTTTTTCCCCTCTTCAAGAGGAGTACGGCAAGGAGACCCTTTATGTCCTACTCTATTTATACTAGCAACGGAGGTGCTGTCAAGGGGACTAAATACCCTCTTGTATGAGGATGAAATAGGGAGTTTTATCACAAAGCATATTAGTCTTCCCGTTTCTCATTTAAGTTTTGCAGATGACATTATAATCTTCACAAGGGAGCTTAAACGTGGACTTCGGAGGTTGATAGAATTCCTAGAGTTTTACCAAGATTGTTCAGGCCAAAAAGTGAATTTCCACAAGACTTCCATGTATTTGTCTTCGCACATCACTCAACAAAGGCAAGCTATGCTGAAGGAAATCATAGGGTGTACCGAACAACACTTACCAATGATTTACCGAGGCTGTCCAATATTTCCAGGGAGGTCCAAGACTTCATATTTTGAACCTCTCGTTGACAAGGTTAAGGCACGCATCAATGGATGGCAGAGGAAGCACCTGTTGGTAGTCATGAACCCTCCGCGGCAAGTCACTCGGGAACTGGAGTGACAGTTTGCTCAGTTCTTCTGGGGCCATTAGGACTACGACGGCAATAGGTATTGGTGCGCATGGGATAAAATCACTCGACCATATGACAAAGGAGGACTTGCAGTGAGAGCGCTGAACAAAAGAGTCCAGGCATTCAGCATGAAGCTATGGTGGAAGTTTCGGACATCCGATTTGTTGTGGGCTTGCTACTTAAAAATGAAGTACGGATATCAGCCAAGCGAGGCTGGAATTGAAGGAGGCTCTCCAATTTGGAGAAGAATTCTATAGATACCGAGTTGGGCAGAGCAGTTCATCATTCTCGACCACAATCAAGGAGCTGAAATCGACACTTGGTGTCTATCTTCGAATGGTTTATTCAACACGTATCTCGACTTTGGCAGACTAAGAAATGGGTGATTACGCAACAGAACATTTTTTCCACTCAAAAATTCCATTATCATGGTCTATCTTCATGTGGAGACTGAGTAATAGCTTCTTCGCCACTGATGATATACGAAGTCGTTTTGGATTCCAACTTGCTTCGAGGTGTCATTGTGAAAGATCAGGAGGAACCATATCACACCTGTTTGTTAGCTGTCCAATAACAGCATAGGTATGGGCACACAATAATCAAGTATTTGGAATTGACAAAAGACAGTTAAAGCTGGTGGAACACCTGCAAAACTGGCTGTTGCAAACACGAAGGCTGGGGCTGCTAGTGACACTGCTTCTAGTACTCATTTGCCATGAAGTTTAGGTGGCAAGTTGTGCGTCCTTTCATTCCAAAGAAACCAGCAATAGCAGGAAGACAATCAACATGATTAATTGGCAGCTATATCATATTAAAAAGGCATATTCTTTGTCCATCTTGGATTGTTTATTTAATCAGCTCCTACTTTAGATTTATAAACAAGTATTGTAAGGCAATTTCTCCCTCCTCATTTTCAATTCAATAAATGGATAGTGGGCCACCAAACCCCCCGTCTCTAGATGATTTTTTTTTTTTTTTTAAATGATAGCAAGTACTATTGAGATAGAAAGTATAATTCTTAGGAATGTGTCGACGACTTTGGCAATACAAAAACTCTTAATATTTAAATCAAAAGATTTAGCACAATGGTTGAGAAGGTAAGTTTATAATAGACAGGTTACAAGTTCAAATATATTTGATCACAATATTTAATTATTATAAAATTTAAGGTAAATATATTATTCTCTACTATATTTCAATTTTGTCTCCAAATACTTGAGAAATTAGCTACGAAAAGAATTTGTAGTGAATACATATTATTGGCTTATCATATTTCAATTTCGTAGTAAAATACTTTTAGTGATTCATTTTATGCGATGAAGTTGACTACGAAATCTTTTGTCGACAAAACGTCATACCTACGAAATATATATATATATATATATATATATATTTATAGGATTATTAGATTTAAGATTGTGTGAATGCATCTATATAGTGAACAAATGTGCAAGAAATGTGGACTTTAGATATCCCTATGTTCAAGGATGTTAACATTTGACAGATATATACAAGCTATTCATACGTCCATATCAATCAACAAAAGCACTATGGGTTATGTGCATATTTATCATCTTGTATACAAAAACCACATTAAAATTGTGGAAACCCGAAAGAGCTAAATTTTTTTGATCAAAGAGAAAGATGTTTTTTGGAAATAGCAGATGAAAAAGGAAGGATGCCAAACATGATAATATATGCATACATTAAGGTAATCGATAAGACAACTTCAATCCTAAGGAAGTATAGATCTGATAAAGAAAGAAAACTCTTAAACGAAAGAGTAACAAATGATAGTCAAGTTTTATCAGGTTAGTAGAAATTGGTTTTCGAGTAGGTCATTAGAAGTATACTCTCTTCATTAATAAATTATACGTCATTTTACTAATATTAAAAGTATGTTTTTTTCCAAATACGCTCATTGTTTAAGAGAAATAGATAAAAGATAGGTTTTGGGGTTAGAGAAAAAATGCCTTTAGAAAAAGAGAGACAAAAAAAAAAATTCAATATTGAAAAGAATGTGCAAAGATTGCACGAGAACAATTCATAATCAGGGACAAAAAAAATATGGTAAACGATCTATAATTAGGGACGGAGGCAGTAATGATAATAATAAAAAAAAATTTTGAAAAAACAAATGGAATACAAGTGATCAAAATAATTAGCAAAATTAGCGTTACCGTGATCTGAATAATTTAGTGGATCCTCCATCTTCTTCAAACCGGAATCAATCCAAATCAGCAAACATATTGTCAACTTATATCTGTTCTTCATTTTTCTGAGGCAGAGCTTTTATAATATTATCTTTCTCTTGAGGAGGAGGCAACTTCTCTTTCGATGCCTTCCCTTTCTCCCCAATAGAATCAAAGTCTTTCGACTGACAACTGCTCTTTTGAACAGAAATCATGCTTTTCCGACTATTCTTTCTGACAAATTGATCACCATCAATTGATTCATTAGCATCGTTGACGTAAATCATATCATCGTCCTTATGTGCACTCTGTGAATCATGTCCCGGACTTGGAACCGGAGTTTGTTCAATGTCAATGGTTTGATCTGGCTTATGAATTCTTGATAATCTGGGTAATGGTCTTCTCTGCTGAGAAGAAATATTCACTTTGCCCAGAAATTGAATGTCTTTGTCACTTGGCATGGGCCTTTTAGGGCTCCTTTGAACACCTTTTTTCCCCTTATCCTTTTCT
Source organism: Parsonsia alboflavescens (assembly GCA_028571225.1). NCBI lineage: Eukaryota > Viridiplantae > Streptophyta > Magnoliopsida > Gentianales > Apocynaceae > Parsonsia > Parsonsia alboflavescens. The sequence goes on along the minus strand of JAOXNR010053830.1, from coordinate 6,493 downwards.
TCCCTCAAAACCCTTGCCTTCTCTAGAAATTCCTCTTCAGCTTTCCTGCGTTGATACCTCGTTCTTTTAGCAATGCAATTCCTTGGAACATCCATTTAGACTGTAAAACGAGAAAAACTCCTTGTTCAACAAAGACATTATTGTTTTGATCAAGAAAACATACAATTTTACTATGAAGATCACGCATGAAAGGAAAAAACAAACGACCAAAAATCATCGTCTTGTTTTAAAAACTGTTGGAATATTTTTAACTGGACTAGTCGCAATATATTAAAGAAAGATAGGACTAAAAATTGAAATCACACCTAAATTTCTACTAGACAAATTAAATTGAAACTTGAAACAATAATATTATAATAGCATAGCCTACTACTACGGAAAACAATTTTATTAAGATATTTGTATTAAAGACTAAGATAAAGTTAATTTAAGATTTAAGTATCTTAACTCAATTACTCAATTACAACTCACAATCTCCAAGCTTAAGAAATTTTGGAGCAAAAAGTACTACAATTAAGTTGGAAGAGAAAGTCTGAGTATATATGATTAAGTCCAGTACTTAGTGCTATCCTTTTGTGCTACTGATTTAACCTTCTCGTGCGGTTTGGAGATATCAGGACATCTTCCTCCAAGGTTTAAACGATCAAGCCAAGGACACCAACAGCCAGCTTAGCATACCAAAAACCGTTTGAGTATTATGACGAGGAATAAATGGACAAATAAAAATAAAACGATGATTGAGGCTTTTGAAGAGCACAAAGAATGAAGAAAGAAGAAAAGCGCTTTCTAATTTCTTCGTACATTTGAAATCAGCTAGAATTTACAAACTACTTCACATCGCATATGATAGTACTTTCCTAAATCCCAACTACATCTCTAAAACCATTTACCATATTGTTAACAAAAGAACCCTAAACAAAAAACATAAATAAATAAATAAAATAAATGTGAACATAATATAAATCTTGCCAAGAAATTTTGCATGCTTAAAATTAATATATGAGTTATTCCCTACCATGGATTCCCAATTTCGTGCACATGATAAGCAAAATCAACAGAGAACAAGAAAAGCAGAAAATGGACGATTCAGAAACACGAAGAGTTAAAAAAAGAACACAAAAAAAACAAAAAACAAAGAACACAAGGAGTAGAAGCCACAACCATGTGAAGATGAAAACTAAAGATTTCTCTTTGACCGATCGAATTTTCTAATTGGAACACAGACAACAGCGGAATTTGGGGTTTAATTTGCCTGTAAAGATTTTGTTGTTTTGTAGAAGGGCCTTGTAATGGAGCAAGAAAGTACTTAGTACTTTCGAAATTTTCCTTCATTAATTATCAAAAAAGAACCTACAAAATTATTTTTTGCAAAATTTTATATATATATATTTATATAAAGGAATTATGTATGAAAAGATTCCGTTAGAAAATATGTTACTGGAAGCTAATTATATTACTGGTCCCTCTACCAAGTAAATATGTTATAAAAGGGAAATTTTTGTTGCTAGTCTATTTAGATTTTGAAGTCCTTGTCTGTTATATCTATTTTTCATGAAAATTAAGATGTTAATAAAATGATAAATTATCTAGATTCAATGAACATAGTCTTTCACATTTTATTAATTACTCTGAAAATATTACAATTTTTTTTCTTTATGTTCAATGAAGATTTTTTTTCGTAACTAATAGGCTACATCATTATTATTATTTTTTAATATCCAATAAATGCAAACTTTCATAAATTATAAAATTGAAAAAACGAATTCTGTTTAAGGAAAATAATCTTTCATAATCTATATATATATATATATATATATGTGTGTGTGTGTGTGTGTGTGTAAAGTAGACATTCCAAATTATTCAATACTCATGAAATTTGATTCTCAAATTTTAAAGCAACCAACTTACTTTTATAGAAAATTTTGATATTAATAGAAAAAAAGAAATCTTTGTTATATTCAATGATTATAATCTTTCATAATTATTCAAATATAACAAATATATTTATTTTTAATGAAAATAATCTTTCAAAAATTATTAAAATAAAATTTTTTAATATATTTTTCATAAATTTTTTAAAATAAAGATAAAACTTAACAGTCATATATTACGATGATTGATAACCTCTCAATAAAGATTTGGTAAATACGAATTCTTATATTTAGTATAACTTACGATTAATTAACAATTACATATTACATAGAAGAGTCACATCTTATATAAATAGTCTCATGTTGTCTATAAATAGATATGTTTTCCAATCCCATAATCAATAAAATTCATGACTTTTTCATGATTTCTAAATAGTAGAAAAAACTTATTACATCCTTTTCGCTATAAAAAAATATTTTAATCAAGATCACATGTAATAACTTGACATTATATATGCTATTTTGAGGTATTCTTAATGATCATCGTAAAAGGTTCATTAGTGATGTTGTCAGCGACGAGCAAGTGGACACAAATCAGACTCTGACTAGATCACCATGTAAACAGTTCAGGAAATCTACATGGAAAAAAGACTCCAGGAAGGGGATAACTTCCAATATCTCACTTCAACATTTAAGTTAGATAAAATACAAGAAAATCAATTTGGATGCTAGAATGATAGCAAGAGAGAGAAAGAGAGAATATACATATTGTCTTGATTATGAGCCCTTTTATAGAAACTTGGGTGAAGACTCATTTGTCTCCAATCCGATGTGGGATCGGTATATTTTTCCTGATTTTGTAGGGTGTAGGAATTGTTCGTTTCTTTTATACGGAAAAGAATAATCTAATTATGTATGAAGAAAGATTAGTATATTAATAAACTGTGAGCATTCCATAAAAAAGTAATAAAAATAAATTATGAAAATTAATTAGTGTGTTTATGCACTATAAGCATTTCCCATAAAAATAATAAATTTAAACTGATTAGTTTACCTATCGTGACAGGTAACTCATTTAAAAGGGAACAAAATTAAGTTATAAGTGGGAGTTGTTTGTATGCGAGTGGAGATTTAATTGTGGGAGTGTGATGTGTGTGAGAAAGAAGTGACATCAGCTTGTATGGAGAAAAAGGAATTTCCAATTGTGCTATGTCCGTGTCGACGCTTGAAGGATGTTGAAATGATTATCTTGGACTTCAAGCGCCAAGATTAAAAATTTGAAAAGATTGATGACGTATAAATCGTATGGAATTATGCCTATTTTTAAATGCAAAAACGAAGGTTGCTGTACTTCTTACCATGTTGGTGAATTCTTTGACTTTCTGAGAAAGCTAGGTGACAAAAAACTCAAATTTCTAAATTTCTACTGTTATTGTGTTCGAGTCACTTGCGATTGTTTATTTTGTGGTGTTTTGCAGACTCAATACATGATTTTTCTTCCTTTTTCCCCTCTGCGTTTTTGAAGAATACCTGCATTGCGTATCAATGGCCAAGAAAAGCTTTGATTCTGTAGTTATTTGATTCTTTGAGTTCATTTCCTTGGATGATAAGGGGGAGGAAAAAATGGTGGAAGAAGATGTAGAACTGATTATTCGCATAGGACCACATAGCGATAGTGCAGATCCGAATGCAATGCCGTTGTTAAGGTATATAAGAGGCTAAACTATGATTTTTCTTACATAGATGAAGAAAATCCAAAGTTATGGTCATTGCATCTTGGGCCAAAGAGGATATATTTAGAATAAAAAATAGACACAAAGAACTTAGTTTATGATGCGGGGTCGGATGGGGGTGTGCCACAGTATACTGTGGAAACGACCGAGAAATTGAACCTTGATAATGTTGGGGAGAAGTATAATATTCCAAAAGATTAAATTTAGTACAACAAGGGTTCTATGCTAGAATATATCAGTCACTACCCGATACCATTTTGTGCTATGTTGTGTTGGGATTTATTCCAATTAATCCCATTCAATGGGTTAGATTAATTAATCATTAAAGACCAGTTAATTAAGTGAGGTTTTAGGGCTTTTATTTTGTGAATATGGATTGGCATAGTGTGGGCTGACGGGCCCAATCCGTGATGAGTGGACTGGGTTCGAACTTAAAACGCTGGGTCTCCTCCCTTTGGCCCGATGATGATCCAAACCATACAGAATTTGGTTAGCCTTTTATGAGTCTGACACAGAAAATGTGAATTCTAACATAACGTTAGAATTATTCTCTGGTCTCTCATCTGCCAGAAAGAAAAGATGTATAGAGGGCTCAAAAAGGAGAAAGCTTCCAGCAATCTAGATTTTCTCTTCCGTTTCAAGATCTACACATGGAATCGACATCAGATATGTCCCTATTTCATTTATGCATCGATCTATGGGATTAAGAGTTTGAATTTCAGTTTTACATTTGGTATCAGAGACTTTGCATAAATGAATGAGGTACTAGTTTTGTCTGTAAATCATTGTTTTGATCGCATATTATGAAAGATCTCGAGAGAGGAGTCCGACGGTGGCCGGCCGACATCCCGGAGCTGTAGCACACGCCCACACGAGCGGCGCTTGCATGAAGGTGGCGGCAGGGTTTTTCAGATGATGACGTCAGCCCTCATTCTGTTGGCGTCATCAACAATTGGTATCCGGATTGGTTTCAGGTTGGGTTCAGGTTTCCCGGTCTGGGTCGGAAACATGTTCGGGTCGGGTTTGCATTTTGGTTATGGTTTCCATGAATGGGTCGGATTGATTTTTCGAATCTGAATTTGGGGTCTGGGTCGACTTTGGATTCAAGTTCGAGGTATGACCCGATTTGACCGAACCAATTTCAAAACAAAAGAAAAATTTTTGACCACCTTTGACCAGCTCCTGTAGGTGAATTTTGGGTCGCTATTAGTGGCATTCTCTCGATCTCGTCGAGGTCTTTCATCTAGTACTGGTTTTGTGATAAAACAGTGATGTTAAGTGTATAAATTCTAGAAAGAAAGCATTTATTGCTTGATATAATTAGGTAAATTAGTTCTTTGATTTGTGAAATCATCATTCTTGACCATACTAGCATGTTATAATTATGTTTTATGAATATTTAGGCATGATAATGTTTACATTATTGTGATATTTGTTTGTATACATGTTACTATTGTGCAATGAACGAAGTGAAGCATGCAATAAATCTATTATGCCCTTATTGTTATAAAGTTTTTTGGTTGCATGTATATTGTGTGTAAGGTATAAGGTGAAGTCCTTGGTATGAGAGAGTTCTGTAGGCTTGACTGGGTTGTGACTGCCAAAGTGGTACGCCCAGTTGGGTTTACAGAATATCAGTCTCATACTGTTGGGGATGTCTCCTATACTGTTATACGGTCATATTCCCAAAGGAAGTGATTGCATAATGGTTTAGGAGGGATACATGGGCAACATGCGTGGAAAGTGATTGGTCTGAGTGGTTCATGCACCTAAAGGTGGTGAATTTTTACGAGGATTGTAATACATTTTCATGGCCGTTGTTCATGTAGAAAAGTGCACAATTATTTGTTATACTTTCAGCCCAAAGGTGATTGTATGATGAAATATGTGTCTTTCTGGTTTTGATATTGACCTTACATGTTTACTTATGTGTTTGCTATTTTCATTATAGTGACATTTTCGGTCAATGGAAATACTGTCACTATTGAGATTTTAACTGGTTCAAACTATAAAAAATGGAAAGGGGATGTGATGTTTGGCATGGAGTTGGCCAATGTCCAACCAGCTCTCATTCAAGATCAGCCACCAGCTCTCACTGATGACAGCAGTGAAGCTGATAAAGCAAAAATGGTTGAATGGGAGACAAGTAATAGGATCTGCTTACTGTTTATGAAGAGATCCGTTCAAGACCATCTTAAGGAGACATTGCCAGCAGTCTGCACAGCAAGAGGGATGCTTGAGCATCTTCATGCTGAGTATAAAGTTTCTACAAATGCCAAGATCTGTGCTCTTCTGTAGGCCCTGTTTAATATGAGATATAATGGCATGAGTGGAGTAAGGGATTATATCTTAAGGATGGTGAACTTACAGTTCAAATTAGAGGCACTACAGATCACAATCCCTACTAAGGTGGTACATCAGGCTTTGAACATTTTACCACTTGAGTTTGGAATTATCAAGACAAATTACAATTCCAGAAATGAGACCTGGTCTATCAATGATTTGATACATATGGTGGTGGCTGAGGAGGATAAGCTGGAGGGTGAAAAGGGACATAAAGCATTGTACACTTCTAGCATGAGTGACAGGAAGGGTAAGAAGCCAAAAGGTTCTACCCATAAGGTTACTATTGTCACATCCAGTAGTGCGAACAAGTTGGGGCCCAAAACGAAGTCGTTCAAGGATAAAGATCGCTGTTTCTTCTGCAGTAAGAAAGGTCACATGAAGAAAGATTGTGCCAAATACAAGGCTTGGTTAGCCAAGAGTCAGGCATCAGATGATAACTCTATGGTTTATGTTTGTGAATCCAATGTATCTGAAGCCCCATCCAGTTCTTGGTGGCTAGATAGTGGAGCAACTAATCATGTTGCTTTTTCCATATAGGGGTTC
>JAOXNR010053828.1:0-13523 GCA_028571225.1 Parsonsia alboflavescens | reverse complement strand
TCCTTTGTTTTATACCGATTTGGTTTGATTGTTTGTGTGAAAATTAACCCTTTCAACTTACAAGAAAATCACATCAGCACCGGTGGCAGATGATATTTGCTTTGTTAACCGGTGGACGCGTCTGCTGCAGCCCCGTTCCCTGGCTCGACTGCCCTGTTCCCTGGCTCAACTGCCCTAAACTTCGTCCCTGTTGAGTAGGCGGGTTGAAAACCTTTGACGAAGAAGATGATGTTGGGCTGTTTGCCGTCGGATTCCGTGGAAGAGTAATGTATCCTCTGCCGAATGTTACTCCCCTATTGCTAGCTAGCGTCAAGCTCTCTTCCACCACCCTCGCCTTTGTCTGTACATCCGTAACGTTACTGAAAGAATGCACTTGCAGGGCATCTTGGATGGCTGGTCAGAGGCCATGTAAATAGCGAGTTACAAGTTGCTCCAGTGTCTTACGGAGTTGATTTTGTGCTACCTACCGGTAAAATTCAAACGTATATTCTTCTACACTTTTCATCCCTTGTGTCAGACTCTGTAAATTTGCGAAACAAGGTCTGACGATAATTGAATGGTAAAAACTCCTGCCGCATCTCTCTCTTCAATTCGTTCCTATCGTCCAAAACAGGCATCCCATCCAAATATCGCTGATACCGAAAAGACTGCCACCATGCAGCGGCTCTATCTTTGATCTGATAGCGACCAGCCCCACCTTCTGATCCTCAGGGACTTCTCTCAACGAGAACAATTCATCCACCGTGCTCAACCAATCAAAAAATTCTTCCGGCGCCAAACTCCCGATAAACTGCGAAATCTCAAGTTGGTTTAATTCCTAAATCCCATCGCGGCACGTGATCGACCCTAGCCGCCGCCCCTGGATTCCCATGACCGCCTCTCCCTATGCCGCCACCGCCATGTACTGCTGGCCCTCCAGCGGGTTGCTCAACGTTCTACTCTGCTGGCGGATTCGAGTCTGTCATCCGATGCAGCATCTGATGAAGAATTTGCATCTGCTGGTCCTGTCGCTGATCCTGTCTAGCCTGACGCTCAATAAGTTGCTGCATCTCCCGTTCGCATTCTACTCGACTGCTGCACAATTCTTCGAAAATCGTGGCTATAGTTAGATCAACTCCTGACATCGTAGATCTTGGCTCTAATACCAATTGATGCAAAAAGGAAATTATGGTGGGAAAATTAGAACCTCAACTGTAAACAACTTCACTCGAAAGTCTTATTACAAGAAAGGGCGATTCAAGAATAAAACAACAATCTTCTTCAGACACTATGATACTCGAAATTTTATTGAACGAAAACTCAAAAGTTTCAAAACATCAAAGTCTACCAACAATCAAACGAAAATGGCAATAAATAAACCCTAAACCGAAAGTAGGAAAAAATTACGAAAGACCCCAAAAGTTTCTAAAAATTACAAAAAACTGGAAAAGGCCCAAAAGTCCATCAAGATGGCCCCGAATGGCCAAAAAAAGGCCTTGGTCATGACAAAGCGATGAGTTTTGCTCACTGGACGTCTCGGGTCGACCCGTCAAATTTGAGCCCATTCTGACACCTACAACTTTTCAGTTTTTCTGATTCGACCCCAAAAACTTTTCCGATCAACTTCAATTGCCTTGAAACTTCTCCTGCAGCCTCTTGGACTTGCGTGGGCCCTCCTGAATATCTTCGTGGGCTAACTCTGCATCAGAATTATACTAATATTGATAAAATAACTACAAATGACTTATATTTAAGAATGGAGGAAGTACCGTTTTTTCATACTAAAGTCCTTTAAGCTAATATTTCCTTTAATGATCATTGGACTCATGTCTTTCGATATGAAAGTCTTATAAGTTGGTAACAAAATTTATGAACCCTCCATGTCTAGTTGAAACATGACAAAACTAATATCTATTTTGTCAAATTTCAATTTCATTAAATATTTAAATTGATAATAAAGAACTAAATTTAACTACTTAACAAATTTTAAATGAATAATGAAAGCAAATTGCTTGACTTGGAATTGAAGGCAAAAAAGTTGGAGCTATTATCCCTAGTAAATGATAGAAATTATAAAACAACATAACAGAAATATGCCAATGCAATATATAAACAATAAAACCTGTTTGCAGATAAATAACCTTAACCCACTGAATTAATAGATGTCCTTAAGACAAAATTGTTCCCCCACAACGTACTGGATTACAAGAACAAGAGTCTCCCAGATAGAACGGATTCGTCTCTCTAAGTTGGTATAGAACTTTTAACAGAGACCTACGAACACAATTTTGGAAAAAATAGCATAAACGGAGTAGAAGAGGATGTAGAGTTTTTTTTTCTAATGTTCTGTTTTTATTCTGTATATTTTCTAAAGATATAAAGAGCTTTTTATAGGAAAAATTTTCATGAAATGAAAAGTCATAATTTTAAAAACAATAGCTGCAGCTGTTTAATTTGAAAAGAAAAAACATAACTCTTGAAACATAATTTTTGCCTGAACAAACACACCACTTCTCATTCATTACGAAAATTGGTTCCAACAAGAGCAACATAATATGATCCACATTGCCAAGTTTAGAAAGAAAACTTGCACATTGTTCTTCCCAGGTGGGCAAGGTTTTACAATCAAAGGACATTATACATAATGAATAAACCCTCTGTGAATCTTCTTCTCAATTTTTCAATCGCCTCTAACAATTTGAAAATATTAAGTCAATTAACATACACTAGTAAAAACTTTTGTGTTCCAAGAAAGAAGAAGAAGAAGAAGACAAGAGGTGAGATCATACCAATGAAAGTAAGATTTTGTGGTCTCCTTTGCCACCACCCCTTGTAATAATTGGTTTGACGTGAAACAAATTATTACATATTCCATCAATTAAAATTTGAAGATTCAAAACTTGAGTGCCTAATTAGGTACAATTTAATTGACAAAATGTCAAAGAAGGATGTCATCTTCACGAAAAAGAATCACCCAAAAGTCAGTCTTTCAATTAGAAGATAGTTAAAACTTCAAACCCTAAATAGAAAGAGAAAGATGAGATAGAGACTATAACTAAAAATATATTATAAGCAATTAAATATGTAAGTTATTGAGCATAGAAAGAAGGTAGTTGACATAAAGTCAAAACATTGTTACACAAACTAATTTTAATTTGATAGAATTGCTTGACAGTTCCCATGTAACACAAATTCATGACCATCAGAAAATAGGTGGAACTAATTTATTAATTGAGTAAATCTCGCTCTCACCTATTTGAAATGTTCATTCCATCACACTATTTATCCATCTCGCTATCTGTATTTCTCTTTCTTCCCTTAATTTCGATAAAATAACTATCCGTGACTTATAAATAGTTACGACTAATTTCTTCAACAAATTGGATTGTTAATTGAACTAAGTGATGGTATAATGCCACTGGCTCACCATTCTTTTCTCCAATCAAGTCAAGATTCACATATTTTACTTTCCAGAATTGCAAGTGAAACCACACTGCCGTTCAATATTCTATTTCACATGGATTTGACCCAACCCTTTCATCGCAAAACTAATTGAACCTAAAGCTAAAAGCACTCTTCAACACATGCAAAGGCATTTTCCCCCTTTGGCTGCTGCTAACAAGGCAATTTGAGAAATATATTTGTTTAAGAAAAATTTGCAATTAGTTTGAGTCTAAAAAACTAGTCGAAAATTGGAAATTTTACATAATTCCATTTTATATCAAAATGAACCAAAAATTTTTTTAAAAAGCAAATTAAAATAAGTGAAATCTTTATTTTATCCCCTCTTCATATACAAAGGTGAATAAGTTCATAATGCATTAACATTAATTCTATAATTTTTTGGGGAAAAAAAAGAAAAAATTTTAGTTTGAAGATGAAAATCAAATTTTGATTATAAACTAAATGGAGGAAAGTTATTATATAACATTTGATAAAAAATCTTCATTTCGATTTTTTGTTGGATTAGATAAATCATACTCTTTGATTCAAAATTAAAGAGATATTCTGCTGATTCCTACTTTTGTAATGATAAGAAAATTTTTTTTTATAGATTTATAATTTTAAAATAGCCTAAAAGATACCAACAAGGGGTGGTGGCGCAGTTGGCTAGCGCGTAGGTCTCATAGCTTTAGAGGAATCCTGAGGTCGAGAGTTCGAGCCTCTCTCACCCCATTAAATCTTTTCTTTTTTTTTTAGTTAAAATTAACTAATTTTAAAATATTCATTTCAAAATTTTTCTAGGAGATTAAAAAAAATTTTCTTTCCTTTTTGTTTTTTTAAATGCTATTGAATTAAAATTAACTAATTATCCTACTATTATAATTATTTATGTAAAACATGTTTTTGAATTAAAATTAATTAATTTCAAAATATAATTAAAAATTATTCAATAGTAATTTTGTTCTAGAAGATTAAAAAAAAATCTTTTTTTTTTGTTTTTTTAATGTGTTTTTGAATTAAATTAGCTAATTATCCTACTAATATAATTATTGATGTAAAACATATTTTTGAATAAAAATTAACTAATTTCAAAATAATAAAAAAATTATTGAATAGTAATTTTGTTCAAGGAGATTTAAAAAAAAAAAACAAACCAAAAAGCAACTTGATTTTTATTCATTAAAAAGAATGATTTTTATCCCTTTGCTCCTTAGAAAGGTGTCTTCGACAGAATTTTGATGTTCTGGGCCAACTCAATATTCTTTGGAATAAGGTTAATATTTTTGGAGGAAAGAACTTTTTCTTCAATTTTTTATAAAATAAAATTTCATTGAACTTTTGAGAAGATGTTTTTGAATTTTAGATTAAAAAATATAATTCAATTAATCGAAAGGTAGAAATTTTTGTAAAATAGCAGGGGGACTTCTAAATCCTTCTATTTATTATTGACGTGTCACAAATGGCCTTTTAATCCACATAAATTTACCAAATCCCATCTAACAGACCCTGACAAGTAATTTGAACCAAAAAACGGCTCTAAGCTGTGGTCAGATTTGTTTCTAAAATTTTCACCCTTTATTTTTTTGGAAAAATAAATTAAGAATTATTGACATACATATATATATACTCCCTCGGTCGAATATAAGGATATCAATTCTTTTTGTAAAATTTTTACCAATTTAATAAATAAGATGGCTCAAAACAGAAATAGAAATACTCCTTTAGATGGAGGGAGTATTTTTTCTCTCTTGAATTTTAGAGTAGTAAAAAGGATGCCGACCAGATTAAGCATAGTTACAAATCTGGGCATGTCTCCAGAGCACTTGGAAGTTGGAACCAGCTACATGTGTTAATAAACGACAAAAGGCAAGAGACTATTGCACTTGCACCAGATGATTCAGAGACCACAAAAGCATATGCATTCCAACTCACAGAGCATATGCAATGTGGAATATGATGCATGCCTAGACAGTTTTAACCATGCAATTCCAAATCTAAAAATAGCAAGTGAATAATAATGACACCAAGGAAACAAAGCCTGTGGCTGTGAGCAAAAGCAATGATGTCAAGAATATCAGGAAATACTAATGGTTACGCAAAAAATCTTCTTCCCCAAATTAGGATGAGTTCTTGGGGGAGAACTTGTCAAGGGTTCCTTGTGGCCAAGGAGGTCTAGAAATCCCACATAAGGAAACAAATGCATTCATTGGCACTCATTTCTGATCACCTATTTAGTCTTCTGATGGGTGTCAATATTTTTCTTTTTGTTCTTGGGAGTGCCTAAGAGCCCTCATGTCAAGTTGATTAGAGAGGCAGAAGAACATCAATTTTGTTGTCCTAAGAATACTATAACCTAGATTTCAATTCACTCCGGATATATCTTGCATAGACTAGATTTCAAAGCATCAGTACTGTGATTAGATTTACATATCTGGAGCTAATATCCATTAGAAAATGCCATTATTTGGCACTGTTAGATTCATTCACCATTTAACTGGACAAGATCAGATCACCAGATGAAGAAAAGCAAATTTATATTTACCTAAGGCTTCAACAAGCTTAAAATGTAAGAGATCAAACTCAATGCCAGTCCAAGCCACCAAGTGTGGTGGAGCCCATTCCTTCCCATACATCTGAAAAGCCTACTTCTTCATTGTCCACACCTTCCATATCACAGTCCCAAAAGCCACCACCATTTGCATCTATTTCAGACAAATAAAAAATGAAAAAAGTTAAAAGTTTTGAACACATGAATGAAGTTTAAGAAAAGCGCAAGATAGAATGCTATCCGCAGAGTATACATACAATGATTGAAGAGAGCTACTGGTTCTTCTTTTTTAGCCAAAGTCTTCTTTCTTCTCTTTGGTCCTGAATCATCTCCAAGAACTGCCAAAAGTTCTCAAATATGTTCTTTAGCATCATCACATGATGCAGAAAGATCATCTAAACTAAAAATTCAATTCCTTACCAACAAATAATAACACAAAAATGGCTTTTCTGTTCTAAGTTATTTACATGTGCATCATTACCCTCTGCCTTACTGTTAAGTTGAGAAAAAATTCATACCCGAAATCAACTAGCAGTTTGTCAACTGTAAGAATTTTCTTTGCCAGGGTAACTGTTATAACAGAACGTTATAAGTTGAGAAGCAACTGAAAATTAGTAGCAATAAGAGTTTGGCTGCTTAACCAGATTCTGTCTCTCGAGATAATCAAAATCAGTAAAGTCCAACGAGTGTTGTGAGAACTTTAATCATTATAATGACATTGAGAAAGAAGGTGCATACTACATTAGTCATATCAAAGCAATTATTTATCTAACAACCACTAAAAGCATCATGATTTGTTATGTACTTTCAGTGCTACTATATGAAGCATTGGCAAACCTCTTATTCTTTTCCTTGATTCTGGTTTTTCACATGGACTTCCAGAGTGGAGCTCATCAGAAGCAGAAGCATTAAGATCCTTCTTCTCAGTTTCAGAGTCCTTGAATTGTTGAAGGACAATGTCAAGAGACAAATCCCTATCCATTTCACCTCTTTTCTTACCAACAGTTTCTGCTTGAACACAGCTGCTCACATCCTCATGACCTATAATTGGCGAAAATGGCCTCTCTTTTCCCTGTGAGATGCATGCATTTTACTTCAACTCAAGAATAACTTCAGTGAAACAGATGAAGATAAATTTTAAGTTGACATCAGATTGAGGAAATGGGAACAAGGTATGAAAGAACCATGTAATCTTTTTCATTCACCTAGAACCCAGTCTGACATTCAAAACAACGTTATCCAAATATCCCCACAAATAGATTGTGAGCTTTCCATGAATTATTTTCTGTCAAAATTAAGGATCCTACTTCCTGTACATTATCATTTCAACAGAATCAGGCATCAAAAGTCCTCCAACTTATTGTGGAAAACACTCAAAGAAGTCTTAACAAATATTTCCATAAGTTCAACTGCACATGAGAGGAGGAGGAGGAGTATTCCAAATAACAACATCATATGCAACACTGATAGCAGTTTCGGTTACAAGTCCTTAGCAACATCTGTTCCTAAAACTTTGAGTTAGGATACAGTACAACATTAATGATAAATCAGCATACTTACAAATCCATTATTACCCTTCATTAGTTTTAAACTGGTGGTTTGAATTCATTTTGAAACAAGGATGGTAAAAAGCAATACACATTCCAAATCCATACCAAAGCAACATTGACAATTCATTCCAAATCCCATATCTTATTGAATCCCTCCTCAAAATCAGAGCCCAATCACAACTTGAACTATCTACTTCCACCATTAAAATGTTGTCTGGCTAGTTGGCTCCAGTTCATACATGAGGCAAAGAATTTTCTAATATTCAAAACGTTAGGTTTTAGATAAAATTGAAAAGAAATCGGCATCATTCAACATTTCCATACCAAATTGAGTCAACAAAACCTTTACCAAAGTATGATCAACCTCTGTAAAACCACCATCCAAAAAATTCCTCAATCGAACTAAGGCAACAATTCTAACCCAAAATGTAGTCTTTTCTGCACCAAAATAACCAGAAACTCAATGAAAATTCAGACCTTAAGTTTCGCCCCTGCATTTGACTCTAATTTCCTCTCCAGCAGAACCAGATTACACAAAATAAAACATAAAAGTTTCATTAAATTCAATTTCAAATAAAGTTTATGCCTTTGTACCCCTCTTCATTTAATTAAAAATGAATAGCAAATGGTTTACCCCATTACTCACCTGTCCAGATCCTCGAAGCACAGAACTCCTGCACAACTTTCTATTCAAGTACTCGGAGAGCGAAATTTTTGAACCCTTTTCATTGGTAGCTTTGGTATCAATATTTTTATTGCAATCACTTGACCTGAAATGCAATTTAAAAAAAAAAAAAAAAATTGATAACTAAGATTCTTGAATAAAGTAATTAAAAAGAACCCAAAATGAAGAATGAATTTTGGTTTCTCTATTTCTTTTTGGGATGATTTTTACCTAATGGTTGAACGGAAGAGAAACGTAGAAGGGATTGAGCGTTGGCCCAGTGGCCTCATGTAAGCTTGTTTCGAGTTCATCCCTCTCTTTCAAGTGTTGAGCAGGCCGCAGTATTCATTTCATTTGCCAGTCTTTTGGCGGTAGTAGTCTTAGAGCAATTGATTTGGAGGGAAATTTTGAAATGAAGGTAAAAATCTCAATTCTTACCTTGAAACTTTTTTCCTTTTCGTGCTCAATTACTACTACTCCTTTCGTTTGAGATTGAATATTTTATCTCCAGGCTTTGTTTGGTATGCAAAGGGAGGGGCAAAGAGAAAGTAAAATAAATGATAAATATGTTTTCTTATTTAATTGTTTTAAAAAGTGAAAGAGAAGAAAAGTAAACTTTGTGACAAATTATTATATTTCATCCTTAAATAATTTTTTATTTTCAAAATAGGTCCATAATATTTTATCTTAATATTTTAAATCCTCAAACTATTTTCAACAAATGTAATAAGTACTTTTGATCAGAAAAATAAAATTCTAGCCAACTCAACACTTTTTAATTTTCTACCGGTCAAAGATAAGAATAAATATGACTTTACACAGTACACCATTTAAGTTGAGTTAGCAGGGTTGTAGAATTTCAACTGAAATTGTTTCCTACTCATTCTTTGCCATCATTCTACAGCTTATATTGGATGCATGTTGGAGTTTCCCAATCATATGCAAAATTCAGCCCTTCCATTAATATATATATATATATATATATATATATATATATATATACACATATATTTTTTTATTTATACATATAGAGAGAGATATTCTATTATATGCAAATTCACACCAGGGCTTCTGTGCACCTCGCCAAAACAATGTCATTTCTTTTGGGTTTTTTTTTCTTAAAAAAGTTAAGTTGTTGGGGGCAAATCTCATAGAAGGCATTTATTCTCCTTTTAAACTCACTACTCTAGATGGAACAGTTCTTCACTAGACACCATTGCTCAAATGGGAGCTGTCCCACCGACACTTGAGCTAGTTGCGACCAACTCCTTCTCTATCTCATCCTTCTCTGGCTTTCCTTGTGCGATTTTGGATGGCTGAAGAGGCGTGGCTAGAGCAGAGGGTTGTGCGCTCGATGTTGGGTGGTGGCTTTCCTTTTGAGATTTTGGGTGGCTGAAGAGGTGTGGTGGGAGCCTAGGGTGGTGTTGGGTGCGATGTTGCTTTGTTGGGTGGTTCCAAATCTGCTCGGATTTTGGATTTTTTTTTTTTTTTTTTTTTGTCCTTCGCTTTCAGATCTGCTCTGCTGATCTAGTGTAATGGTGGTGGTGTGATTACTTGGTGTTGTGATGGTGAGACTGGATGCTAGAACGGCCGCAACAAACAGTAGGGTGTGGGGAAGACATGGCGTTTGGCCCCTTTTTTTTTGTTTTCAAAACAACTCTCCAAAACGAAGTCGTTTTGTTGAGCAGTTTTTGAAAAAAAAAATTATGTGGCGCTTTGCTACGGTGCACAATATAGAAAACCTATATATATTTATATGGAAATGATATTATGGGTAATAGAGTTCAAATTATATTGTGCTCCTATTAAATTTCTAACGAACAATTGACGGTCAACCTTCTTTTATTAAAGAAAAAATAAATTCTTTTCAAGAAATTTTTTTTGATAAATATATTTTATAAACTAAACCCCAAAAGTGCTTGATCATTTTTTTTTTAAGTTGACTGTCAATTGACTACTAGGAAATTAATAGGAGCATAATATAATTGAGTTCTGGTGTTCATTATAGCATTTCTAATTAATACGGATTTGCTAAGGCGCTCCGCTTGCTCCAACTGTTACCGTAATGGAATTCTTGCTCCGTTTGGTTGGCTGCATGAGTACTGTAGCAACAATTCCATTATGGTAATGGTTGGAACGCGAGCGCGCCTTAGCAAAACCGCTAATTAATATATATATATATATATATATATTTATTTATTTATATTTATATATTTATAGACTTTTGCTAAGGAGTGCACCTTCGCACTCCCTTCGAAATGCTGATAACATCTGCTAAAGGGAATTCATTTAAAATCTTTCTAATCAAAATAAGTTTTGTTGGAAAATCATAACTCACAGCATTAGTCTCCTTTTCGACTTGAGAGAGAAACCTAAAAATTTTGTTCCAAATCCCCCAACTTCATATCATTGATCCCATTACAGATTTGCTACTAGCTCTGTGAAGAATCACCGGTAGCATAAGTCGTCGGAGGAAGGAAGTGGCAGCGGTTGGTTGGGAAGATCGAGCAAGAAAGACAAATACTTGGACAGCGTTGACGGTACTTCGATCTTCTGGGTGAGCAGAAGTCTAATATTTAATATTTGTTGTGTTTGTTTGGTTGTTGAAACTGTGGGCATGGAACTTTCAAAAGTCTACTCGAAATTTTCCGTAGTCGCATAGGTTCCGCCATCCACTTCTTCCTCGACAGTCTCTTCCTATCAGAGAATGCACCTTCTCCCGTTTGGTGAAGTAGTGAAGGCCCTTTTCTTTTCTTTCCTTCCCTTTCCCTTTTCTTCGTGTAGCCAACATTCTACTCACCTGAAATGATTCGGTCTCTAATGATTCCTACCTAAATGCAGTAGTTTGACAATGTTTGGTAAGGGCATTTTTCAAAGCTCATCCATTTTAGCATAAGCAAAACATACAACAGGACTACACAACAAAAACAAAAAAAAAACCAAGAAAAAAGAGGGGGGAGAAAAGGGGATTTCTTTGAAAAACACAGCAAATTGTATTCTGACTCCTAGTCTATGTGAATGCTGCTACCGTTGTAGTACTATTATACCTTACATTGGGATTGGTGCATAGATTTATGATGACTGTTGCTTTCGAGGTTGTATCAAAAATGCTTGTTTTTACTTCTAATAATAAAATTTTCATATCTCACACATAATATAATGATCATGGATTTCTACTACACTTTCTGCCATTCTATTTGCATCATTGGGATCGAAAGTTGATAATTGAGCCTTAGTTTAATGCAGTTGATGACTAAGTTGTTGAAACCTTGTCTTTGTAGAATGGATACTTGTAAAATTAAATGGATACTTGTATCAAACTAACAATATATATTTAGACTTATCCTTGTCATATTTACATGCATATTTAGGATAAGAATAGAGAATTACTCTATCGTAGAGAAGGAGCAATTTGAGTAAATTTGTGAACTTAAAATCTAAGACCTGCAAATTACAAGTGAATAGAATGTTTGAATCAGAAGACCTGCAAGACTCTAAGCTCCTTCTGTACCTTCATTCTAGAAAATGTAGGAAAATAAAAAGTATTCAAAGAACAACCTATAAGAATTGCCCGTGGATACACATACATCCATCTCGACAAGTAAGGGCTATGATCCTGTAATCAAGTGGGCTATGATCCACAAGAAGCCAAATAAAAAAATTAAAAATTAAAAATTAAAAAACACACAATAATTACTACGAAGCGGGAGGTCAGCACTACCTGAGCTCTGATGTTCGGCTAGTCAGCAAGTGAAGGAAACCACTATTTCCAGTGGGTTTGTCCGGTGGGTCTGTTCTGCGACGCTGCGGAAGGCTTTGAGCCTTGAAATTTGAAATGGGAGAAAACTTTGAAAGATGAATCTTTTGCAAATCCTTCAAGCCCTAGACCATCGAAGATTTTCTGCTAGTTCTATGTAAGAGTTGCTGAGAGAGAAGCCTTTGGTGAGAGAGAAGTGTTTGGAGAGAGAGAAGAGTTGCTGAGAGAGAAGTGTTTGGTGAGAGAGAAGAGCTGACTTTTCTCTTTTCTTCGATTATTTTTTTTTCATTCGGTTTTGAGTCACGGAAATGGAAGGAGTGCTTATTAGCGCACACTCCGCAGTGTGCCTTAGGAAATTTGTATATATATATATATATATATAAAGGAAAAATAGTTAATTGAGAGTTCGAGGAAGAAAGATTCGAGTGGAAGAGTTAATTAGTTTTGTAAAAAAAAATTATTATTAGAATCAGTCAATTTTTAAAATTTTTTAAAAAAATGATGTGGATAGTATAATGTCATATTAACCTTTATTTTTTATCGTAGAAAAAGAAAAAAGAGCTGAGTTGGTAGTTGACTGGAAATTTTGATTTTTCCAATTATCAGGACCTATCAAAGTAGTCAAAAATAGTTCGAGGATCTAAAAATCTTAAAATAAAAGGTTAGGACTTTTGTTGAATATAAAAAATTGTTTGGATATGAAATATAACAATTTGCCGAACTTTGATCAATTTATTGTTTTATGATTTTTTCCCCTATATAATATAAATAATATTTTATAATTTTTTTACATGGAATTACATGTTAATAGTAATAAATTAATAAATAACATACTTTAAATAAAAAATTATTATTAAGTAAATCTTGAAACTTCATGAAAAAAGAGAGATTTGTTTATTTAAAAATAAAAAAATAAAAAAATAATCTTATAGGAAGTAAGTGATCAACCAATCCAAATTTAAAGGGGTGAAAAATCTAACGTAGAGGGAAATCCGCTCCTTGTCCTAATTTATTTCCCCTTCTAGTATATCTCCAACCGAACAACCTAAAAAATACATCTGCTCTTCCCCTTTTCCAACCCCTCTTATTTTCACTCTTACCAAACTAGTACTTAATAAAAAATTAAGGACTACATTTAACTTTAAAAAAGTTACTAATTTATCATTTTCATTAATTTAATCAGTAGGGTTAATTATATGCAAGCGGATATAAATCCTTAAATTAAGGAGATTGTTAATTACAAGTTATATTGAAAATTTATTTATTTTAAGAAATTGGACATTCAATTCTAAACAAACTAAAATAGAAATAAAGATATTCAATATTAAACTGGGGAGATTTTTTTTAAAAAAAAAAATTTAGGTCGCCAAACTTTTCCTCTCTTAGGTTAGGTCCCTAATAATTTTTTTTACTTATTTGGTCTCTAATTTATATATAAAAGGTATCTAACTTAATGCACGCTCCAACCGTTACCGTAACGGAATTCTTACTACAGTGCTCATGCAGTCAACCAAGCGGAACAAGAATTCCATTACGATAACGGTTGGAGCAAGCATTACGGTGCGTTCCGAAGCGCCCCTT
>JAOXNR010053827.1:0-13524 GCA_028571225.1 Parsonsia alboflavescens | reverse complement strand
CATATATTTCCTCAATCCTTCCCATGTAGTAATATATACTCCAAGTATTCTTTGATATTTCCACCAAGCTAAGGCTTTGCTCTCAAGGCTATGAACAACTAGCTCTATCTTTTGTCCTTCCAAGTAGTCATGCTTTGCGAACACAAGTTCTACCTCTCTTTCCCAAGCAAGGTAAACTTCTGGATCAAATGTACCATAAAAATATGGAATGTTCATGTGGTGGCTCCCAAGATGTCTACAATGGCCACCTTTTCTTCCATATCTTCTTTGCCTCCCTTCATTGTCATAGTAGTAACAATCATCATACTCTATATGTTCATATCTCCTCCTAGATGGATGCATTTGTTGGCTCCTCCTTCCAACCCCTTCATAAGGCACATAATTCTTAGAAGAACTAGGATGTGATGTCTCCCTTCTCTCCTCATAATAAGATGATTGAGATGAAAATTTATCCATGATGTACTTACAACGTGATCAAACAAAAACAGGGGATATGTATATCCTCACAATCCACTAGTGTATCACACTTAGAAATGGCTTTTTCTCGCTCTAATGTGTTCCCCTTATCCCTTTTACCCCTCTTAGCTCTTCTTCAAGTTCTTAATACAACTTCAGGAGTAGACAATTACTCAACAAGGGAATCAAATCAAACATCAAAAACTCAAAGCAAATAGTTCATATCTTCCAACATTTAAGATTCAAAGAGATAAGAGCTCCAAAGAGAATGGTCAATGAACACAAGACAAATGATCAAACACTTAGAAATCAAAGAGAATAGAGAATTGGCATTTTATCAAACACATTGAGGTCAAAGAGTTTGTGATCCAAATTTTCAGCAATTTCAATTGATGAAGTGTCCCAATATCAAGTTTCCAATAGGAAAATATTCAATTCAATATAGTATATCACAATTCAAGCTCTACCCATCAATTTGATCAACATATCAATTGAATTCAACTTGTAATTTGTACCTCAAATTCAATTTCGAATTTCTGCAATTATTTTTTTATAGATTTTTTTTCGACTTTTCCGGTTTGGAGATCATTGATCTCTCTTTTTTTTTTTGTGTGTGTTTTTTTGTTTTTGTAGAGATGGTAGAAGAAGTAGAATCACCAAACCAATTAAATTGGCCTTGATTTTTGGTCTTGGACACAATTCCACAAATCACAATGGATCACAAGAGAAGAAGTAGGATGAATGTAAAAGAACAAACACAAAAACACATAAGATCATAGGATTTCAAAGAAACAACATGATCTTACACTTAAACAAGAAAGCAATTAAAGATAGGCAAACCTCTTGATGAAAAACCTAAGCTCTGACACCCCAAAGATGATGTGATCTCAAATTTGAAAGGAAAACTTCATTCATCAATCGATTGAATACACACACCAATTTGAGATCTACCCAAGACTTCATCCAAGAGGTTCAAGCTAGAACCATTGACCATAATGTCTTCCAACATGATCTAATGGATTGAATCCCTTCAATTCAACTCAATTACGCTAGCCAAGCATTGATGATCTCAAGAGTTTCACTAAGAACCCTAGAAGAACTATTAGATGAACACTCAAAAAAAGATGTGTTTAATCCAAAAGGATTCTCTCAATTGTTTGAAAAGTGTTTGTAGAAATAAGTTTTTTTTAGCAAAATACAAATAGAGAACTATTTATAGCCTCAACTCTAAGAAGTCCTAAGAAGGATTAACGACTTGACTAACCCTTTAAACTAGCTTAAAACACAAAGAAAAGTCATTAAGATCAAGTGGAATCATCCAAAAAGAGTCAAGATCGCATTGAGATAAAACAGGGTTGTTGTTGTCCGATGCCTGATCAGAAAATGGCTAGCATTGGATGTAGAGCTGGATAGCTACTAGAATTTTGCATTGGCCATCCGATGCTGTTGTCGTGCTCAGACTTGGTTACTGTAGAGCGTTCGATGGTGCTTTTTTGTGCCATCCGATGCTTGCTCTTGCCATCTCCATGCTACACTTGTTTTGCACCGTGCCAACTTCTTCCCAAGCCTTCCAAGGCTCTTCAACTTGATTTCCAAAGCTCCCAAGGGCTTGTTCCTTGATTGTACAGTCCTCATGGATGTCTTCTATCATCCATAAGTTGAATTTCTTCTTTGGTTGCTCTTCATCCGCTAGTGGTTGTTCTTCAAAGATTGTTGGGAAATCAAGCAACTCTTCTCTCCTTTTCACTAATGTAATCAATGCTTCTTTCATCTTCAAAGTATCATTCTCATACTTGAAGTATTGATCTTTGTTCGAGAACTTCCAATCATTGTTAAGATCATCTTCAATGGAGATCATGTGTTCTTCAAGTTCTTGAACAATCTCCAACAAGTCTTTCTTCATTCTTGATCTTCCAACCTTGTATTTGAAATACAAACTCTTGTACATAATCGCCTTCTTTTCATAAGCATCTTCATGATCTATATAGATCTCATCTTTAGTATGGTTGCCCTTGAATTGTGAACCTCCACATTTGAAACCGAATAGATTGATTCTCCTAAGTTCTTCATATGAGCCCTTCCATGAATTCTCTCCATCACGAAGGTGTTTTGAAAGTCGCAGCGTTGAGGGTAGTTCTGTCTTTTCCATTTGGACAAATGTTTCAAATTGAATTAATTGGGTATCCGTATGAATTGGCTACGCAGTGAAAATTAATTTACCCAGTTTGATACAATTGAAATGATTTCTTAAATTGGTTATATGTGTGTGTATATATATATATATATATATTTTAGCGGTGTCCGGACCAGCTCGCACATACCTTGATATTCTGCTTATCCAGGAATGTATTGGTAGGATTCAAACTCAAGACCTATGGTCTGCGCACTCGCTACTCCACTCATTGGGATGTCCCCTAAGAGACAATTGCGCATAATTGAAATACCCAATTTAATTTGGATATTTTTGGGAATTTCTACATTGAAAAGAAGTAGGGATATTTTTGGGAATTTTACGTTGGGACCTCTTGTAATCAACAAGATAGGAATTGGGCTGCATAAATGTCAATCTGGATTCGACATAGGAGTTCCCCGGGTGATGTGCAAGGAGGAAGCTCTCCGTTTTTGTATTTTGTTTTATCTTTATATTTTCTTAAACAAATTTTATGATTCTTTCCCTTTCTCTTAATCTGAAATTGCTTCAATATTTTCCGTTGTTAGTTTTTGTTTCATTGCATTTGTTTGGAAGGTTAGCTAAGAGTCAAATGAGAACTGCATGGGAGATATATATAGTTATGCTAACCTTTTTATTTTTTCATTTATTGTATGCTGTTTTGATTATTCAAAATTATTTTGCATGCAAAATTAACAGAAATATATTTTAAATTCTTCTCGGTAAACTTATGTTCACCGAACACCCTTCACGGTTGGGTCAGCTAGTATATATGTACATGGCAGGAACTTCTTCACGAAGGTAGGTGCGGGTGTAATGGATACAATATTGCAGGCTGCCTGGCTATATATATACATGTGTGTGGTCGCTATTCTTACATGTAAAGTGTAAACTTCGTACCACATTTTCTTAAGAACCGAGAAGTTATAATGCATTCGCATCCATATTAAGGGCGATTGGTCAATTGCCTACTGAGACACAGTTAATTCACAGTGAACAAAAGGCCAAAAAAGGTGTCAGAGATATATGTGGCTCTTCTCATCCGGAAATGCCATGTTAATTGTGAGGGTGTAAATATGCATGAACGGCAGACACCGCATATATATATATTACTACACATTACCTGCCGATCGAGCTGTGCAGCACAGGTGGCTCAGGTCCATCGGTTGAATCATTAAAAGCATTTACGCAATCTGGAATGTCCTTACTAATTACAAACCCTGACCCTAAAGATCAGTTGTTATAAAGATATTAATTTCATGTCAACCAAGAAAATAGTTTTTCTCGTTCCCCATATTAATATTATTCTGTCTAATTTTGTGTTGCAATGCAGCTAGATGTATGGTATGGGTAGCCTAATTTACTCTCGAACTCATTAATTTGTGATCACAAATGGTTTAAATTAAATTCACTCCTCCCACAAAATGGTCCACTGAACTGTACAAAAAAATTACAGTAGGTGGCCACCAGCCCCACTGGCATTAATTGCTGATCCATCCCTGTAACGAAAAGAGAAGTTGCGTGCAGGGTCACTAAATCACAATATTTAAGACCCTCCCTGCGAAGAAGGTACACTTCTTTTGTCTCCATATTAAATGTTAGTCAATACTACTTTTACCTCTAAAGGAAGGGATTTAAATCCGATGATTTAAGCGGGAGTTTTCATGTGCAAGGTATAGAAAGCCTGGGATCGTTCTGGTTTTTGGATCCATTATACTTTATAAAGCGAACTAAGTCTAAAATGAATATGTAGTTGGAATTGATTTATATATATATATATGGAGTTTGATTGGCATATTACAAATGAAGGGTGATGGGAAGATGAAAGGGAACCACAGTTGGGATGGTGAATTAATTAAAGAGTGAAAATGATTCACAATGAAAGACAAGCGTTGTGGGCATGCATCATTATTAATCATATCATCAAAAGTCTTCTTCAAATTAATTAATAAATTAAGGTATTAATCCAATGCTTTCCCCCACCCAAAATGACTCGCTTTGCCTAATCAGGAACCGGTCTATCATGTGTACGTACATTAATTTAGAAGCATTTTTACAGCAGTAAAAATGTAGCAGGTCATGAAGAAAAAGGAACATGCAATGTGTCCTTTAAATTACTTATAACCATAAGCTAGCTACAGTAGCCTCGAATTTTAGTAAAACATATACATAAACAATTGCAGTTGCATTATTGGTTTGTTATACTGTAAAATAAAGGAACAGGGAAAGAGAAAAACATTTTCATGTGCTTGAATTGTCTGTATATATATACACACACATACATTAATATAGGAATGCTGCTTTGTGCATCAAACCGTGTGCTTATCTTGTGCACATGAAGGAAAAGTAATAGAAATCTTTTGTGACATTGTCTTTTTTCAATCTGTCTACCTCACAATGTCGTGACTTTCTCTTTACATATTGAAAAAACATAACGTCGCAGAAAATTTCCGCTACTTTTCCTTCAGGTGCACACGAGGAGCACACATTTTGGTACACATAACAGCATTCTTCATATACAGGAATGAGAATTCCTATATATATATATAGGAATTCCCAAAAATACCCAATTTGATTTGAGTATTTCAATTATACCTAATTTGTGAAATCATTTCAAATACACCTAAATAGATATTTTTCAATGGGTACCCAATTTGTACGGAAATTAGATTAATGGAATTTGAAACATTTGACCAAATTGAAAAGACAAAATTGTCCAACCCCCTTCAACATTCAAAGCTTCTTCTTACTTCGTTCCGCCACTTCTATTCGAGATTTCTAAGTTACGCTGACACCCCCACCGCTTCCGTTTCTGTTAGTCGTCGACCAGCCCACCGATCTCGTTTCTGTTACTTGGAGAAGCATTGAGCCCAACCATCACCTTTTCTTCTGCTCATAGAAAAGTTTCGTTGACCTAAACCCTTCTAACTACCTGTCAAAATTGAGAAACCTGACCAACCCTTTTTTTTTCTACTAGAGTTGCCATTGCCGGAGAAGAAGCCATCAAGTGGGAGGTGGACCGCCGTCACTGTCGAACTTCGACATCTCATATATAGGTAAGTCACCATCACCGCCGAACCTCTATATAGTATAGATTTTTTTTTCCTTTATGGTTTTCTTTGACAATTCGATGATCATTTATGTGATATTAATGCTTTCTACATTTATGAGACTCTGTGAATCGTGCTTTGAACTTTTTTTTTTTCCTTGTTGCATTTGAACTTAACTATGACATGCATTGGTTTCTATAAGTTGTTTGGCTTTTCTTATTATGAATTTTGTTGATAATGAGGAAGTTTTAACCCTATTTGGATGCAAAATGGTTAGATAAACAATTGGGGAGGTTGGAATTAGGTTTGGAAATGGGAAAGTAGCTTTTCTCAGTTGAAATTTTTGAAGGTCGGGATAATCAGCCGAAGGTCGAATCCTTACTTAGCCAAATTCGAAGTTGGTCAATACCGGAGTCCAATGTTTCAATCAACTTTGAATTCGACAAACTTAGGATTCGGCCAACCAAGGATTTGACCTTCGATTGATTATCCCCGAACTTCGTATGATTAACCAGACCTTCGGCAACTTAATACTGACCTTTGAGTAATAGTAATCAACCGAAAGTCAGGATAATCAATTGATGGTTTGAACTATTTTGTCAAAGATAGAATCCTAGGTTGACTGAATTCAAAATTGGCCGAAACATTGGACTTCGGTATCGGCCAACTTCGGTCAAGTGATGATTTGACCATCGACAGAATAGTTCAGATCTTCGGTTTATTATTATTATTATATTTTAAATATTATTATTTTATTATAATTATTATTAAATTTTAAATTAAATAAAAATTACTGCTACTACTACTACTATTATTATTATTAAATTTAAAATAATTAAAATTAATATCATTATTATTATTAAATTTTAAATTAAATAAAAATTAAATTTATCACTATACTCTACAATGACTTAATTATACAATGTACTAAATATTATCGGCGTGTAATATAATTTTGTTATACAAAAGTACTTGAATACTTAATATTTTTTAATGATTGTCCTATAAATTAATTAATTTTTTTATAAACAAAAATGCATTGTACTTTATGTTAAGAAACTAAAATAATATTAGTATAATGACTCCAGCAATGTCTACGTACTAATAATAATAATATTGAGTTATAAATATTTTAATATTAAAACACTCGAGGTAAAGTTTTAATAAAGTTTACAAAATTCATCTAAATAATATATTATTATAGGTTTTTTGATAAAATATTATGTTTTAGGATTTAAATAATACTTGCATACGATAACAAATATTTTGGAACTTCTTTTATTTATTGTGCCTTGGCATAAATAAAGTTAAGTTTAATTCAACGACAATCTATCTAGTTTTTGTTTTGTTTTGTTTTTGGTTTTTGTTTTTGTTTTTTGGTTTTTTTTTTTTTATATTTGTAAAGATATGGACCCTGGTAGAGGGAGATGGACTTACCGGAATAGTCTTATTATCCCTCCTGGAAAGACTATGAGTTGTCATTGCAAGGTTTTGTGGATAGTAGAGGTGATTGACTTGATAAGGCTCCACAGGGTAGAGAAGCGATTCAGGAGGCATCCATTCAGACATATGTTGGAGCTATCCTCATATTAAGGGTATTTTTATGCCTATGTTGCATTTCATGTGCTTAGACGAGAGATTCACTTTAGCGGTGCTCACTCCAATGAGATGTGGTTCCTCATCAGAGGTAGATTACATCGATTAGGGCTTAGGAGTATGCCCTGATCACCAGACTTCGATTTGGCTCGGTGGATGAGGAGATTATAGGGCGGCAGTTGACAAGCAGCTCCGCACGTGAGCAGTTATTGGGGACCCATCTACTAACCCCGACACAGACTTTAAGATGTTTAAGGAGAAGGAGGTTGGATCTCTGGAGTAGGTTGATGTCCTCAAGCTTGCTTATGGCATCATCGTCAGATACTGGATGCTGACATGTGAGTCTTTAGTAGTGATTTCATATTACATGTGGAGCATTCTTGAGGATTTGCCAACGGTTGAGATATTTTCCTAGGGAACCATCCGGTGGAGCATGACATAGCATTGCCTCTATAGAGCAGTTGATGACGAGTCTCAGGCGACGAAGAGGCATTTATACGACAATGTCTGAGTGATACTAATATGACTTAAAATCTACCATTTTTGGAAATTTCTACCATTTATATTCTCATAAAAATATTTATTGATTTTTTTTCTTTCTATTCAATGGTGGATGTATTCAAATCTACCATTTTTGGAAATTTCTACCATTTATATTGTCATAAAAATATTTATTGATTTCTTTTCTTTCTATTCAGTGGTGGATGTAGGCCCACTTCTCGTCCTTGCACCCGTATTTGTGCTCTGATGCTCCTCCTGGGACTTCTAGATCCGATGCTACATGGCACCTGAGGTGCCTTCTTCTCCGGAGGCTGATTCAGTTCACTTTGAAAGTTCAGTAGCATGTTCTATTGGCTGTGGTAAGCAATCAACCTTTCCACTTGTGTGTGTATGTGTTTTTGTTTTTTTTTTTTTTTGTTTGAAATCAAGTGTTCATTAAATAAATTCCTTCGTACACAAGCATCTGCTTCATCACCACACATTGAGCCAGATGAGCACGAGCTGTAGATACCGTATTGGACTGATTTTGACCAGCTCCCTTATTCCATTTGTTTGTTGGGGGGCTTCGAAGCCTAGCTAATTATGGGAGGTCGTTCGACATCTGCCACCCCCTTCGATTATAGAGGTTAGTCTAATGATATTTGATTAGTAAATTGTAAATTAAATAGTCTAATTTATTGTGTCTAATGTTTTACATCTATTTTATCTTTAGTCATCCGCTTTGAGAGTTAGGGATGCCGAGATCCTCGAGGAAGAGGAGGAGTATTCCGAGGAGCGACCTCCATCCAATGTGAGATCAGAGGGTCATGGGGCAAAGGAGGACCACCACTGGGTATGTATCTCTTCATGTTTTATTTAATCAAGCATTCAATTCAATAGGTAGCTAATATAATTTTTGTATAAAATTATAGTGCACTCCCAAGGACATTGAGAGGCTCTCTTGTCCCACTCCTAGTGCCAACAACATGATGTCCCAGCTGAGGATTGTATTGGTAGAGTTCGACGAGCAGGTCCATGCTCAATTGGAGCTACATGAGCAGTTGGCCTTGGCACAGCTCGCTGCTATCCTACAGCACCACTCCGGGCTTGAGACGCTTCTAGATGAGCTGGAGGGGCCTCGTTTAGTCCCTCAGGTAGGATTTCATGACACCTCCTCATTCAAATTAGGTTAGCATATGCTCTACAATCTGAATTAGTTAGAAAGTATTAGTTATTAAATATATTCTAACTGTATTTTTATTCTTTTTTGAAATTAGCAAGAGTAGATGACAGGTAATAGGCAGGATGCAGATCCATTTGCTCCGGTTGCGGTTGGCCCAACCCCCCAGGTTAATTCATATTTATAATAGTTCTATTTTTTAATAGCTAATATTTATGTAAATTTTCGTAATTAGTTATGTTAATTATGAATGGTTTTTTATTTAGCAAACAGTTGGAGGGGGGTGTTAGTGAGAGGGATTATGTAGATCCATCTGCATCAGTTGAGGTCCAGTCTTCTACCTAGGTTAGTTCATATTTATAATAGTTCGATTTTTAAATAGTTATTATTAACATAAATTTTCGTAATTAGTTATGTTTATTGTGAATGGTTAATATTTTTTAACTAACAGCTGGAGGTATGTTAGTGAGAGGGAGGATGCAGATCTACCTGCTCCTATTGAGGTCTGGACTTCCCCCCTCAGGTTAGTTTAAATATCATTATGTTTTTTAATATTTCATATTTAAACTGATTAAGTTAGTTGATTTAAGTAAAAAAGGTTAATTTATTTTAAATAACAGCTGGAGGGGGATGTCAGTGAGAGGGAGGATACACCAGCGCCACATAGTACTGTTGTATCCATCCCGATTGTTCAAGTGAGACACGACATTATTAACTAAGTTAATTAGTAATTTTTTAAAAATTTTTTATTTATATATTATGTTCTAGAGTCTTTAAATTAATTTCATTATGTTATAATAGTTGGATTTTAAATGATTTTAGGAGTTAGGACGAGTAGTTCGGACCAAGGTCAAGGTTGCAAGCCTCATGTCACCGTTCACAAACCCCTCTCACCGCATAGATTCTGGGGTTCCAAAGAAGAAACCTAGAACAACGAAAGGGAGAGAGGCAGGTCCGGTAAGGGTGCCAGAGAAGGGCTTTGAGGGATTTCTGGTGGATACTCCAGAAACTTGGAGGCTCTTGGATTCTTTTTGCTCTTCGGGGGAATCAGAGAGATATTTAGATTAATACCATTAATATAATATAGCTTTATCTTCATAATTAAGTTAATGTGTCTTTTTAAGTATGTTAGACTTATTATTTATATTTTCTTTTAATTGTGTTTTTTATAAGGCAGTCACTTGACGGGGGAATCCACTCCTTTGATGGGAACTTTTTGAATACAGTTCAAGATTGCACACAGGAGCTGTAGGACATTCATGTCAATCAGTTCATTAGAGGGGTTCATCAGAGGGCTCCAACTGGCAGTTAAAGGGCATCCAGAGGCCTTTTCCTATGGCGCAGATGTTCAACATTGCCCTGCCTTATCTTTACGTAAGTATAAAATTTATTTTTATCAAATGTTCTACCTCGATGCTTATTACATAATATTGGTTTAAAACTAACTCGAATTCCCGAGTATGCTCCAATATTCTTTCCTTTCTACCTTAGCTGCCGGGAACCATGATACGTACGAGTTCGATGATGGTTCCATCGGCTAGGTTAGGGGACTTGGGGAGCATGATTAGGTCACATGGTGGGAGGTAGATGAGGTAATGAACATACTTATTATATAAGTTTTTATTTTAAGTTACATTTTACATCAAATAATTTAATATTTGCGATGTATTTGTAGGTCTTGATGCCATGTTGCATCAGAATCACTGGGTACTGCTGCGGATCTCACCAAATTGGGCGAAGATCACTCTTTATGATTCGAGGCCATCTCACGATGTAGTTGTGAGGGCATGCAGGATAGAGATGATGGAGCCAGTCTATAGGATGCTGTCAGACCTTCTAGTATAGACCGGCTATTATTCCATGATGGGAGTTGCTACAGCTCTACCTGCTATGTTTGGCTATGAATTTATTGGCAGTAAATCCCTCCATGGTCAGCCTGATTCGACTAGTTGCGCTGTCTACATTTCACATTACATGGTGTAGCTACTAAGGGGGCATCTTTGGAGGATGCCCTCACTGGATGGTATTTCAGATGCACCCAGTGAAATGGATTATGAGATAGCTTGGATCACACTTTCCTATAGCCGCATGATGTAGTTTTTAGTCCCAATGATTTTCTTTTTTTATACAGATTAACCGACCTTAGCTAATGCTTCGATAGCAGCGACCTCCTCCTACGAGGTTGGATCAACACTTTCTCACTCCAAAGGAAGAGGAGCTATTGCATCTAGATGATACAACCCCTCGTGAACAGTCGGATCTGTCTTCATGTCCCCATTAAGCTCACGCAGCTTGTCGATTACTTCGACATAGAGTCTAAATAGCTGTGGTCGAAGGATGGACTCCACATAAGTCTGAAAGGGTGGGATCTCTTCTAGCTTGGTTAGAGAGAGGCTATTATCCTAATCACATAGAGCATTGTAGTCCATCAGCTAAGCCTCCAGGTTAGTGATGCGATCTCTCCATTCATTACACCACTGAAATTAGTTCCTCGCCTCTCTTCCCAAGAATCCCTGGGGTAGAGGAAAAATGTGAGTTCTGAGCTTGAGCAGCAGAATAATTGGTTCGAGCTTGCTCAGCGGCTGAGCCGAACTCCTGGAATTCTTTTCCAAGACAAGCTTTCTTGTATTGGTGGGGAACTCTGATCCTTCTCTACCCTCTCCACTTATTTCCTTAATTTCTCACCAAGAAGACATGATTCGGAAAAAAGAGAAGAAGAAAGGTCAGTATTCAAGAAGAATTGACATAAAAAAAATACTATAAGAATACTGAAATTAAGAAAGCTTACTGTGTGTGGAGAGAGACGGTGTATCTATCCATCTCATCATCAGTGAGCTATCGACATATGTGCATGTCTATGAGAGGCGCACACTCCATCAGAAAGAATTGGGAGTGTAGCCACTGGAACAAGGAGTCTGAAGATTCCATGGCGAGGTCAGGGACCCACCTCGTGGTCCCCTCATCGAAATGAGAGGACAAGGAAAGATTCCCTAACCTCTTTAAAGTTTCTACAACCTCCTCGGTGGTGCAGCCATTGAATTCTAATCCCTGCTTAAAGGTTGCAGGGGCCTTTGCCTTCCCTGAGAGGTCGAGGGAGACCTTTGTCCTGCTAAGTGGACTGGGACCAAGGAGAAGAGGAGATTACAATCTTCATCAGTCTCTCAGAAACCCACAAGGCTGCAGCCTTGGCATTTCTCTTCATGGCAGTCCAAGTCTAACTTACCATTGTCACTTTCTTACTCTGGGTTTGGGGATGGCTATCTTGAAAGAAGACTTCCCAGTGGCTGGAGTCGTAGCTGAAGCAATAGATGAAGCGCACCAGCAGAATCTCCAGGACTGCTAGAACTCACTCGGAAGGATAGCGACCTTCCCTACTGACCTTGCTAAGAGAGGGTGGAGAAGTTCAAGAGCCATGAGGTCTTCATTTTTGCGAAAACAAGGAAAGGAAGAAATGTTAGCATGCAAAAAAGTTAAAGGAAACCTACTGAAAGCTAAAAAATAAAGAGATTTCCTACCAATGGGAAGAATTCTCATAGTTCTCCTAAGAGTGGGGAAGTCGTGATGCACTAGACTTCCCAATCCAGTAGAATGGAGGAAAGGTAGTGGCCATATTGGCTTTGTCAACCTGGCCTTCTCAACGTCGGAATGGGCTAGGTTGACAAGAAAGACTCTATCCCTCTCTTGCTCGCCGGATAGAGTAGGGAGACCAATGTAGAAGGTTTTATTCAAATTCCAACCCAAGTAAGGCTCAGATCGGGCTAGATTAGCTGGAAGTTTGGCTGAAAGAAAAGAAACCTTCCAAGTGCTGCCGTACGATTGGAAGGGACCTTGTGATTTATACCTATTGTTGAAATGAAGGTACCGCAAAATGGTCTTGTTCGGGGCTGTAGAAATACCGACCTTAAAGAAGCATCTAAAAAGCTCCAGAGAAACTGGAACTTTACAAAGATGTTAGGTCACTATGAGCCCGATGATGGTTTGGATAGCATTGCAAACAAGCTGTGCTATTGGAAAGTTCCAGAATTGGACTACGCCAAAAAGCAGAGGATGCAAGTATGGCAAAAGAATGCCTCCTATGAGGTTAGTCAAGTGAAGGACCATATGTCCAACATGACGACTCTTGGGGTGCTTGGACTCCCGAGTGATTGCTATATCATCTCTATCTAAGGGACCTGAAGAGGAAGAAAGAGAGAAGACCTCTAGTTCAAAGGGGTGGTAGACGTTACTCTTGACACGGGAAGCCCTAGCTGTAATAGGAGGCAAATAATACACCTCATTCTCAGGATTTACAGAAGGGAGATAACTAGAAATCTCTCCTGTACGGAGAGAAGGGGAGCTAGAAGAAGACGACCGGGTAGAGGAAGAAGATTAGGCCAAGGACTCAGAAGACATTTTCTCTTTGAGAAGGGCGAGAAGATGAGAATTTTCTAAAAACAGTAAAGGGAAAAGAAAACCTACTCGTTGGTTCTTGAAAAACAGAGAGAAGAAGTGTTCTAACTTCTGAAGAATTCACCGTGATGGAGATCAAGGTGCATACATGGCATGGGAGAATTCATGGAAGATCTCATATGAAGATGCTTATGAAAGAAAGG